>JAKSZT010053770.1:1244341-1263073 GCA_026826555.1 Tolypeutes matacus | reverse complement strand
CTCTCTCTCTCTCTCTCTCTCTCTCTCTCTCTCTCTCTCTCTCTCTCCCCCTTCCCTCCTTTCCTCCCTCCCTCCCTCCCTTTCTCTTTTTTCTCTTTCCCTCCCCGCCTTCTTCCCTCTGGAGCATTTAGGAAATACTCTGGTAAAATAAAAATACCTTACATCTACAACAGTCTTATAATCTATCAGAAAGATTAACTTATCCTCAAAGATATACTTAAGTTAGTATAGTAAACTATTTTCCTCACCAAAAAACAGTCTTTTCTAAATTATCACAAACTATCCTGATTAACATGAATATTCTTGTTCTAAACTACCAAAAATCTTTGTACCCTGTTTTGAAAATCTAGACATCTGTGCATCTTCAGACTTCTTTTAATCACCATAAATGCCTGGAGAACACCAAAATTTCTAGTACCTGGGAAGTTCTACGCTTGAGCCTAGAGCACTGACAGTAGCTAAGTGGCTAGACCTTCTTCTACTATCTCCTAATCTATCTTGGGAATTAATTTGTTGCTTATAGTATTTCTATTGCTTGTTCTGCCCTTTCCCAATTCGAAAATTATGTGCACTCCTTGAAACAATAAGATTAAAGAAAATTAAAGTTTGAGTTATTCCCTTTTTCCCTTTATGTATCCTATTATACCATCATCTCTAAGTAGTGAGCCTGTTCTTTCTGGTTCCTCTTGTTCCAAATGTAGATTTAAAAAGACGTTTTAGGGAAGCGGCTGTGGCTCAATCAGTAGGGCTCCCGTTTACCATATGGGAGGCCCCGGGTTCGGTTCCCGGGGCCTCCTGGTGAAGGCAAGCCCGCCCGCACGGCGTGGTTAGCTGACCCAGTGAGCACAAGCAGCAAGGGGGGGATAAATGAATAAATAAATAAAATCTTTAAAAAAATAAAATAAAATAAAAAAATAAAAAGACGTTTTATGGTCCAGCATTTTTCAGAGCTACAGTTTATTCTCTGTATGAGCCCACCTCACACCACTGCGTCCATCCCAGGAACTTAACTCCTCACAAACATGTTCCGATAGGTGTCCCACTTTCTGCTTGGGTGTTTCTCCAAATGGTGAATCTCTCTTTTGCCCCAGGATTCTCACCCTATAACTGTCACATTCAATTCGTTTTCATCAGTGGTTGAACGGCCTCAAGCAGCACTTAAGGAAAACACGTGGACAGTGCTCCACCTCTGCCCATCACATAGTCAAGATTGACTCTAGGACAACTAAATGCCACAGTCTATCACCCAAGAAGACTGTTCCTACCATCTTTCCAGTAATGCTCCTTAGAGAAAATTGAAGTCCTGTACTTTGTAAAGGTTCATTTACTGCCTCAATTTGAGGTACTTAAAAAAATCAATAGCAATGTTAATTCCCACTGGAGATAAATAGCCAAAATCTTTAACTATGCATGAACATAGGAAATTTAAGAAATTAGAAAAAGACCGTTTGGCCCTCAAATCACCTATTCCTTTCTCAGAACTCCACTTTTCCCAATTTGGATGGCATCCAGATTTGGGTATGAGAGGATGGGAGAGTTTGTGGTTTCCTTCTATAAAATCAAGAGGATAAAGGTTTTCTATTTTTTAATTTTGATTTAGATTTACTTGTTCTTGTAGTTTTATTTCTCCCGAAGGCTGGATTGGGAAAGTATTGTATGAAGAGAAGAGATTTTTTTCCAAAACTTCTCTCAAAGGTCATTCTAAATATCTTTAACCAGTGATGCTCTAGAAATTACTTTGAGGGCTTTCTTTTTCTTATTTTTGCCAATACAGTATATTGTTTTAACTATGCTTTCTAAACCATAATGAGATTAAGCATTTTTCACATGTGAATAGTCTCTTCATAGTTTTGACCTTTTTTCTATTGGATTTTGGTTTTTAATTGAACATAGAGACAATTTATTTATATATACAGTAATCCTCGGTTTGGTACATACGTTGCAATTTTTGCTTCCTAGTGTGTCACTTGTCTTTTAACGATATTTGTGATATCTTCCTCACCCATATGTTATAAAAATATTCTTCTATGTCATCTTCTAATCCTTTTAACATATGGTACTAAGCAATACACTCTTTGATCAGATTAAACAGCAATTCTCTCTTCAGTTTCATCACCTCTGAGCTAAAATTCTTAATTTTATTTTTTAGTTTTTGTCCCCATGATTTTTTATTCTAAGCCTTATGTCATCCTTGAGAGTTGCTCCAAATCATCTCTGTGGTCCCTATATCAGATGTGAAAAGCTCTATCTCTAATAATAATATTAATAATAATATTAATTATGATTATAATAATAGTGATATCTATTTAACATTTATTTAACACCTACATATACCATGGACTGATCTGAGTGTTTTACATGTACCATCTCATTTAAGCTTTACAAAAACACCATTTTATAGATGAGGAAACTGAAGATTAAAGAGGTAAAGTAACTTGTACAAGATTGTACAACTTATAAATGTTAGAACAATGGTTCGAAACTGGGAACTTGGTCTCCAAAGCCCAACCATATCATCATGACATTTTACTGACTATGTTGAAAAATTATGCACATTTCTCCCACAAATCTCTGGTTAGAAAGGGCTTTCCTAACATTAAGCCACATCGTCTAGGTTTCAAAAATATGGAACTCATGGCCCATAGGACAATCCACCCTAATATAAATTCTGGACACATACATTTAAAAGAATAAGACTCCATTAATAATGAAAGCTAAAATCACATGTGTAAATACATATCTTTTAATCTATTCAATTATTTCCCTATAAGCCCTAACTATGCATCACAAATTCTGCTGTCTAGAAGACATACCGCAAAACTTCAAGCTTAGAAGATTCATTGCCATAGTCTAATGGAATAGTTTTCCAAGAGAATGAAAATTCTGAATCTCCAAGATGAAATGCCCCTATCCACTATTTCCTCATTCTGTGAATTGAACTAGACATGGACACAGGAGAAAAACTACACAGGGACACCACTGCATAATTAATTTGCACATTTCTCCATCAGTTACTTATAAATATGTTTTCTTGTTGTATACTTCAAATTCATGAGCTGCAAACTGGTAACGCTCAGTGGTCAGACGCCTGCAGAAAAGTTTTAATTGGCCTACATAAATGTCGGTGTACATTCTTGGATATGCCACAGGTAATACCTTGTATCCTAACTGGCCTGATCCCTACATTTATGTAACCTATCCCAAACTCTATAGGCATTTGAGTTTATGACTTCTGAATAGATCATGTGATTACGAAAACAAGAATATCAGTAAGCAAAATAGAAGTACCATTTTAGAGACCTTGTAAACCACCCCACTCCACCCCCTGCCCAAATAAACTTAAAATGTAAAGGAGCTTTGAGCAATAAGCCAATAGCTGCTTCACTATCTCACTATGGTAATCCTTACTCTCCCCGCTCCTTCCCCTGTCCCTCTCCATACAAAGTCCAGGATATGGCCTTATAGTTGTGTCTGCTGTTGACTCAAGATCAGACCAGGAGGCTGCAGAGTCAGATTACAAACTTGGTTACACAATCTACAACACAGGGGTACATCCCTGATCTTCCACGAGTCCAGGGTTTTCATTATACAGTGTTATGGTACAAGCTTCAGGGAATAAAGCAAAATTGCACTCACTCTATTCCTCAAATAACCTTGGACACTGCTGTAGAGTGGATCATGAAGATAAAATTGTGTTTTTTTGGAAAAGAAACAAGTAAATATCCTAAAAATAGCACTATTATAGAAAAGCTCATAAAACTCAGACCTTTCACTCAAGTCATTTTTAAACCACTTGGTTAAGGTGGGCATGGAGAGAGAGACACACACACAAAGAAAGAGAGAGAGAGAATCACAGAGCTTTTAAAGCAGAACCTAGTAAAGTGGATATGGTCAAAAAATAAGTAGTTTGGTTTATATCAGTTGCCAGGAAGCTGCCAGGTAAACAACTTTAGCCTTAACAAAAAATTTTTCAACTATATCTTTTTAAATCATAGAAACCAGGTCAAGGTTAGAAATTTGCAGACTTGTATTTTAGGTGGTTGGTAATAATCCATATAAACAATTCTCTTCCTACCATGGGACAAAAGTTAAAACAAAGGTAGACAATACTAGCAGCCCAGGTCCCCTGGGGAAGTCCCATAGAATAATTTCAAAAGCATGAGCTTATAATGATATTTACATTGTTAAGACTTAGTCTATATGATACCAGCAAATACTTGATTAGGTTGATTCACTCAAGCAACCAGTCAATTTAGTGAAACATTTACTCAAGCTCATGTTGTTTGACTACATTAACCAAGTGATTAACTGACTTGTTTGATTGGCTGGTCACTTTGCTGGACTCAGAGTGCTTTCCCCATGTCCCCTTAGGCCACCTGGCCCAGGCTCCCACAGCACTCACTTCCCATTCCAATGCTCTGCTGTAATTACCTGTCTTCATGTCTGTCTCCCTCACTAAACACTGAGCTCCTCAGAGGGCAGGGGCAGCTTCTTACCAATCTTCCACCTTCAGCACCTTGTTCAGTGTTAGAGTCTATATAGTGTGGAAATCAGTCAATGATATGACACTTAACAACCTGCCTCCGTGGTGTGACGGGAATCTGTCATGTTTCTCAATCCCCAACATTTTTTGTTTCATCATGTCTAGAAGACCCTATAAATAAAGGTTAGTTAAACACTTCCCCCAAACGTGCCACATTCTTTTCCATCTCTGCACTGCCATACCCCTGCTTATCAGATGGTGTTCTCTATGCTGCTTTCTCTACTCAAGACTTTCCTTCTTTCAGTTTCATAGTCCACATGTTCCACAAAGCATTCCCTGACGATCTGGTAGATACTTCCCTCTGCTGACCTCCTCCACTGTTTGCCCCAGATATTTGAGCATATAATTACAAACTACTTGCTTACTCTCTATTTATCAGTATACAATTTGTATCGCGTACCACAAAAAGCATTGAGCTCCTTGGGAGTTGGACCAGTATACTTGTTATGCTGCCAAATAACAATATACCCATTAAACTGTGTCCAGTTGACTTTTGTGACCAATTAAATAATAAACTATAACTAACAGTTTCCCACTGGTCTCCCCTTTAGTTTCACTCAGTTGATGAAATGGGTGTTCTAATATCCACATCTAACATATTAGAAAACTGAGAGAAGGTAAAGAACTTGTTTATCATGACATAACTATCAAATCTCACTTGGATTCCCTCTTAGTGGAAGTGGAGTAGCTTTCTGTGCAGGCATATATCCTTAAAAAGACTCCTGTTTCCCTAAGAAGATGTCTACATTTTCTTCAGCATTTTCATAAAGGCATGTGGGGCTTGACATAGAATCCACAATCTTAATGCAAACTCGAAGCTACTCAGTATTTATCATCAACTAGGTGGAAGAAATCCTTTATTTGAGACCACTGATTGAAGCAAATACACTCTCCATATACTTCAAATATCTGCTGCTCACTGTGCAAGCAAGAGCAGCAGAAAACTGGACACTTGGAACCCCACAGAACTGGCCCTTACAGGATTGCTTTTATTAAATTGCTGCTTGGCAAGCTGCCCTTTGACATGGTCAATATTAGAGCCAGCTCTATGGACTGCATCCATGGATCTACTGTTAGTAGGTTGTGAGGATGCTGTTTATTACATTGCATAGAGCCCCCTTTATTAAGATTCTTGGAAGACTCCTCCCTGGTCTTAATACTAAGGACAGAACTTTTCCAAAGCAATTGTTCTGTCTTTTCTTATGGACCCTATAGCATATTTAACTAATCAAATTTCCCCTTTTAGTTAGAGCTGAATTTGTGACTATCTTAAGCAAGTAAACAGGTTTTATAGTCCTCTAAATCTTGTTCCTCATTCTATTTAATGACCCACACTTACTTGTCCTTTTATTTTTCCCTGATTTTTTTCTCAAATAGATAAACAGAAGGATAAAGAAACAGGCAGAGAGATAGAAAACTGCTTTCCCCACTACTTCCCTCAGCCTTCCCCAGTCCCAACTACTTGTGCTTTCATGCCCTATCCCACACCTCCCTCTACATGATTGGCTCAAAACCTGATTACAAAAAATAATTTTCCATGATGGTGAAGTGATTTTTGCCATTCTTTGAGTCATAGAAACTTTTGTTAATGGCATAGGTCTTCTCTCCAGAAAATTGTATACCCCCATACAAAATCTTTACGTACAAATCCAGGAGCTCATTAATTCCTGAAGCTGGACCTTGGTTCATGTAGAGCAGGGACCAAACTCCTGGTCCAGGGAATGCACAAGGCTTCTGGAGCCCCTTCTGCAAGCCCAAGAGAATGGGGGCTCATGACTTTTCCAAACCGCTTTCACCAAGGAGAGGCCCAGGCCTCCTGCGCATCTGAGTCACTCCCCCCATCCCCACTTTTTCTCTCGGCCCAAAGATTGGGAAATGCTGGTCCCTCCATTTATTCTTGCTGCGCCCTTGTCCCACCTCATGCCACAACCTTTAGCGACCCCACCCACCTCCTTTCACTCAAAGTATGACCATCCTGTGGGATTTGCCAACCCAGCCACAGAATGGAAAGTTTTACTGCCTCAGAACTTCAAAGGTGAACAGAAGGGAGCAAGGAACAGCTTGTCCCAGCACCTTGCCAGTGAGGGGTGGGGGCAGATGGAGAGGAGGACTGAGCAGCTGGCAGGGCCAGGGACCAGAGCTGAAGGTATCTCAGCCCTGCAGCGTACAAAGATCACCAAGAACCATGGCTGGTAAGATGCTGATTTCCAGGTAAGGGTGTGTATGGTTGTGTGTGTGGGGGTGTGGGTGTGTGTGTTTAAAATTACACTATATATAGTATCAGCAAAAATGGCCAACTCTGATGCTTTTAATATATACCTTAGAATTAATGAAGGAATGAAAAACTGAAAACATGGTTTGACTGTGTAAAAGAAATGCCAATAACAGTTAAATATGAAATACATTTATCATTTATGACTAATTACCATATGCAAAATAACTTGCATGGCAATAAACATAGATATCATTAATTTAATTATAAATTGCATTTGATTTGCATGTTAAAAGTTGCTTTCTGTCAGTTGGGCCTCAAGATTTTCTGCACATGATTGTCAACATTAAGGGACACATTAACAGGAACTATATCTTATATTCCCTTTGTTTATCCTTTAATATATAAATAACACAGCAAGAGATTCCTGGAAATTGATAGTCTAGTTGTGGGGACCAGAGTTTGTATATATACCTAAAATTCTAAAAAATTCAAGATACCATGTACACATGATTTACATTAAAATGGGGAGATTTGCAGCAAAGTAAGAAAACTACATGGGGAAAAGCAGGTTTTGAAGTTGGCCTTAAAGAAAATCCGGGATATGTATTTGGGGAAAGGGTATTCCAGTGCAGGCAGAAAATTTGTTTTCTCTAATACAAAAGATATTCAAGATTTTAAAGAACTTTTTATTTTATGCTAATGTACCTATTACATTTTAATGAAATAAGACAAGCTTTAGATAAGGAAGAACTTAAAAACATCTTTTTTTAATTTATTTACCTAAAGAAATACATATTTTGGCTGTTAGTTCAAAAAAGGAAAAATACAGAAACCATAAAGATTCCATAAAACTTAAAAAAATAAAAATAATTTATTTGAAAAATGGAATAATAAAATCATCAACAGTAGATGATATAACCAAACTTTATACTCCTTGCTTAAATAGATGGTAAGTTTAGGGAAGTTATAGCTACACCTTCTTGGTGTTGGGCTAATAAAACAATGACTGTAATTGAGTGTGATGGTTTGATGCTGTATATATCACAGAAAAGCATGTTCTTAAATCTAATCCATTCCTTTGGGGGTGAACCCATTGTAAGTAGAACCTTTTGATCAGGTTACTTCAGTTAAGGTGTATCCCACCTCATTCAGGATGGATCTTTTAATCCTAATACTGGAGTCCTAAGAGAATGAAATTCAGAAAGAGAGAGACAGAGAAAGCCACAGGAAGCAAGACGCTGAAATGGAACCTAGAAGAGAAGGAAGAGCCCAAGAGATGCCACCATGTGCCTTGCCATGTGACAGAGGAGCCAAGGATCACTGGCAGCAGCCCCAGAATGCCACAGTCTTCAGGAGGAAAGCATCACCTTGATGATTCCTTGATTTGGATATTTTCCTGACCTTAAAACTGTGAGCAAATAAATTCGCATTGTATACGTGGTACCATTTCATGATACTTGCTTGAGCAGCCTAGGAAACTAAAACATCAATGACCAAATAACAATGAAAATCAGAGCCTAATTTTACTAACCTTGATAAACATAGCAAAGCTTATTATTTTGTTTATAGTGAAGACAAGTGAAATGTTTGAAAGTCTGAATTAAGGCTAAAGACTTTGGGAACTCACTGAAACAGCTAGTAGACAAAGAGAGTTCTCACTCCATTCACTCTGATAGCCCAGAGGCTCAGCAAGCTCACTGAATTGCAATCTGAACTCTGTGATGCTGGTTACGGAGGCCAGTAGGTTGGTGCAGGCTCTTTAAGAAGCAAACATCAAGATCAAATTAAATATAAAAGAAATTTATTAGGAAAACTCCTGAGAGAGGAAATGGTGAAAGAATCAGTAGGGACTAGGGAAACCATGAGTCCACACTGCAGGGCTGACCAGAGAGGGAAGGAAAGAGGAAAGGTTTGGTGGAAGCATTTGAGACTGCAGTGCAGGTCTAAGGCAAGTTCAACATGGCCATAGAGTCCTTCATTTCTGAGGAATGGGGCTACCTTAATATCCCTGCCATGCTCAGTCATTGACTGGGTACAGCATGGGGGAAGCATACAAGATGGATTTCAGATCACAGCAGTTAGGTCTGTCATTTATTACACTCCCTACATTCAGAAATCCAAGAGGCACATTCTCATGACTGCCAATGGGAGACCTCAGGGGCTCAGGAGAGTATCTCCACTGAATGAACCACTTTTCCTCAGTTGGTTACCAATGAGAAGCTACAGAACATTCTCATTTCCCCTCAAATACAAATATTGTTCCATGCTCTGTAGAATACAAATCAACATATTCAGTCTCCACCGACTGATAAATTCTGACTATGTGGAGGATAATTGTCTTGCACGTGTCCTCTGCATTCTTTGTGAAGGGAAAGGCTGGTTCTCCAAATTTGTAATGTAAATAAGGACAGTGATGACCCTAATGAGGTCTTCTCAGATCAGGGAGCTAGCTACTGGTGGTGAAACCCAGTTTGGCCAACCCTGGAATGGAAAAGTCAAAGGCAGTGTTGGGATTTGGCTCCAAGATCCCACACAGACTAATTCAGCCTCACACCTTTTAAGCCTACCTCTTTTGCTCTGGAGGGGGAGTCAAAATACCTATTTTTTTGAAGCTCTATTTTGTCTAGCACGCTACACAAGGAACAAAACCTAAAAGACAACCATGCATGAATTAGAGAATTTGTCAGATCAAATTAAAAAGAAAATACAACCAAGTTAATCTGACATACAAATGCAATCCTTGCATCTCCAATACCTTACATAGTGACTGATACCAAGTAGGTGTTCAAATCATGCTGGAGGAATAAATAATGATACAAATATGGAATTATTGAGTTTCATGGTGATTTATAATAAATGGAGGTAGTTCCTGTAAATGACTGTAATTAGCATGACTGTGGTCAGGTAGGGAGGGGGTAAATTACCAAGAGCAGAAAATTGCAATGAGGCCCTTCTGAAGTCCCATAAATCCAGATGTCAATCCTAAAAGAATGGACAAAATGGGGCACAGATGGGCTGGGGTCAGCAGGTTTGCAGACAGATTTGCACCTATAGGAAAGAAAGGCTCGAGAGTTTCATTTTAATTCCCCTTACATTGCCAGTACAGTGTGGTATTTAGGCAGAGAGGGCTGAAAAGTATGAAATATATTACTACCCAATAACAGTACCACCTCAGCTCAAAATGCATCAGGGTCTTCCTGATGCTGAAAAAATGGAAGTTTCCATTCTCCCACTCACTCACACATTCATTCTTTCAGTGTCCATGATCAGGCATTGTGATATGTGCTGAGGAAACCATGACTTAATAAAATGATTCTATAGCATTGAAAAGGAAGATGAATGTATCAACAGGCAATTATAGTATGAGACATGGTCCTACAGATTATGGACAAAGAGCTTCCAGACAGAGAGAGGGAAGGATAAGATGCTGCAGAGTCAGTAACAGGATTACAACAGGTTGACATTTGAGATGGGCCAAGTGGATCACCAGGGAAAGGGATTCTATTTAGACAGAAGATTAAGGAAATATCAGATGCAAAGACACAGAGGGGTGGTAGTTTTGATGGAAATGAAGTGGAGAGGCACAACAGGTAATAAAGGTGTAAGAAGAGAAGGAAAGAGAAATAATGTTAAAGCTAAAGACCTTTGAGAACAGTTGGTTCTGAGAGTCAGCTGAATGATATGCTGAGTAGCCAGGGGCATGTGAGACAATGGGCTTCCTGGAAGAAGAGTGGCCAAGAAGTCGAGAAACACAGGGGTTCTGAAAGGAGAGTAGGCTAACAAAGAGACAAACTGATTTATTTTCCTTACATGAATCATGTAAAAAGTTGTTGTTTCTTTTTAATTGGTTTGTTTTGTTTAATCTTTAGCTGTTCTTAGGACCTAACTTTCTCCAGCCCTGGCCTGACCCCTGGCTCAGAGAGGAGAGGGAAGCAGGGGCAGTGGGCCTGGCCTCACTGAGCTGGCTCCGTGATGATGTGGGGCAACCTTTGGGAGGGGTAAGTCAGAACTGACCAGACCCTGCCAACAGTTGCTGCATAGAGGGGTGTCTGACAGGAAGCTACTGTTCTCAGAATCATCAACCCTCTTCCAAAATCATCCCCAAGGAGGCCAGGCACACACGTACCTACCCGTAGGCTCGTAGGCTCACACCTCTGAAGCACAGCAAACCTATAGCTGGAGGCTTTTTCCCCAGACTCCAGAGTGAGCAGCCCACCCTCTCAACTCACCCGCCTGCAGATGGGAAAGCTCATTCTGGATGGCCACCACACATTGCCCTGGGGTAATCAAGCTTAGAAAGGCATCCTTCCCTCTCCAAGTGGGGCTTCAAATGGAGTCTATTTAAAAGTTCTAACACAATTTAGATATTAAAGGTAATTAAAACAAACCTTCTACTAGCAATTTCCCTAAATTATGCATACAGTTTTTCTCAGTGGGCACCCTTTAGAACTACAGCTTAGCTAAAAATCAAGCAATCTCCATAGGATTTAATTTAAGTAACAAAGTTTGTCCAAAATTCCAAACTGAACTGCTCCTTGACAAGCAGGATGGCAGAGCTAATTCACTGGGAAAGTCCAGCCAGGGATGGAGTCAGGCAGGTTGAAGGCTAAATAGGGTGCTACAGGAGAAGAATTTAATAGGAGCAATGGCAGCAATGAGAGCAGCAAAAGCTAACATTTATTGACCACTTCCTTTGAGTCAAGCACTGTACTAAGTGCTTTATATGCATTTTTTTTCGATCTTTTTATTTAATAGGAAAAAAAAAAAAAAAAGAAAAATATAACAACACTGATGGACTCGCCATCCAGAATTAACGAATGACATCTTTTTCATGTTGGCTTCAGATTTTTTTTTAATTTAAAAGAACATTTACAGGTGAAGTAATTTACATTCCCCATACCCAAATCAATCCCATTTCCTTCTCTCCCTCCTCAAGACAACCACTATGTCATGAATTCAGTGCATATTCAATCATATTGTCATACTTTACTACATTTATATGTACCTATAAATATTGTAGAGTGCTATTTTAGATTCTTTTATTTCCTTAAATCTCCAGAGTTGGGTATGTGCCACAGAGACTACACAGCCCACAAAGCCATATATACCAGAAAACATTTGCCAACCCCTGATATACACCATATTAAAATCTCTTCTTACAATTTTTACTCTAGATTAAAGGGCTGAGGAAGGAACAGGGAAGCAGGCCAAACTGGCTTATTTTTAAAGAAATGTATCTTTCCTATTTTCCCAACTCTCTGTTCCTTCTATCTTCCCCTATCATTTCTCTCATTCACTCCTTCCTCTTCTCCCTTCTTCCCATTTCTTTTATTTCCTTTCTCTTCTCTCACTGTTCTTGCATATTAAAAAGGCAATGCAAAAATCTCATCCTAATTAAATCAATAATAAAACAGGCCCACTTTTAAAAATATTTAGTATGTGCCACATGCTATACTAAATTAGTTGGTTCAAAATTCATTCACTCAACAAATATTCATTGACTAAAATATGTGTGATAGTTAATTTCATGTGTCAACTTGGCTAGGTTATGGTGTCCAGTTGTTTGGTCAAGGAAGCCCTGGCCTGATTTTCACTGTGAGGGTCTTTCATACATGGATGTAAATCATTAGTCAGCTGATTGCATCTACAGCTGACTACATCTACAATCAGCAAAGGAGACTGCCTTCAGCAACAAGAGGAGGCTCCTCATCCAATCAGTTGGAGGTCTTCAAAGGAGAACTGAAGATTTAGGCAGTCAGAAAGAAGAATTTCTACCTGTACTTCAGACTGCCAGCTTCTCCTGGGGAATTCAACGTCACCTTCATCAAATCTCCAAATTGCAACTTGCCCTACAGGATTCAGACTTGCCAATCACCATGGTGGAGTGAGACAATTCCTATAACACATCTCTTAATATTTACATATACACATATATCCTGTTAGTTTTGTTTTTCCGTTTCTCTGGAGAACCCTAAAACACTATGCCAGGCTCTGATCTAGATACTTAAGATATATCCATGAACACAACAAACATTCCTGCCCTCATGAGGCTTACATTTTAATACAGGGAAACAAACAATAAAAACTAAAACAAATAATAAGTGATGGGAAAAGAAAATGCAGGGCAGGGTGAAGGGGGATCAGGACGGGCATGGGAGTACAAATTTGTAAAGATGGTCTACAGGTCTCATTGAGAAGGTGGCGCACATTTTAGCGAAGACTTGAAGGAGGTGAAGAAACCCAAAGGCCCCTGACAGAAGCATGTCCAGTGTGTTCAGGGAAGGGCAAGGAGGCCAGAGAGGCTGGGGTGGGTGAAGTGGAAAGAATGGGAAATGAGATCAGAGGGGTCATAGGGCCAGATCATGTAGGTTCTGGTGGATTTTCACTATGACCAAAACGAGAAGCCACTGAAGAGGCTTAAGCAGAGAAGCAACATGGTCTGACAGATTTTTAAAAGGCTCACTGGCTGTTGGGTTGAAAACAGACAGTGGAAGCTGCGAGACCAATTAGGAAGCCAATTGCTATATCTGAGGGAGAGTCATGTCATTTAATTGCCCAACAGCTGTATGAGATGGATACTATTATTATGGCTTTTTTATGGATGAGAAAACTAAAACATAGAAAGGTTAAATAAGTTGCCAGCTCACACAGCTAATATAAAGCAGAAACTGGTAATCAAACCAAAAGTCAGTCAAAGGTCAAAGGGTGTGATCTGGAGTCAGACCAATTTGATTTCACTTCATGACAGTGCTTCATAAATAAACTTTATTTAATGGAAGATATTATAATTATCATTTCAAGGTTTTCATGATTTTAGAGTAAGCAATATAGATATAGAATAGATATTTTAATAACACTTTTAAAAATAAAAACTCCTTAGATGCTATAGATCCAAATGCCTGGACTTTATTCTTACTTAATTAACAAAAAAATTATAAACCTTGATTTTCCAATATTAGGTTTGCTTCAAATACCTAAAGACCTGGGGTTTATCCATTCTAGCTCTAAAAATTAAGAGCTTGATGTGAGCTTGGAGCAAGATGACAGAGTGAGAAGCATCAGAACTCTGTCCACCGACAGAAGCTTTGAACAACCAACAAGCACTGGCAGAAAAATCTTTCTCAAAGCTCCAAAAAACAGTTAAAGGATTGCAGTAACAGAGCAAGTGTCAAAATCAATTTTTTAAAAAGGCCACTTAAAAGTGGTAGGAGCTCCTGGTTCCCTGGCTGGCCCCCTTCCCCACCCCTCACTGGTTCAGCACGGAGCTGAGGAGGCAGATCCCTCGCGCCAGTTCCATACAAAGCAGAGGAACCGTTGTGCACACATTGGGAGCATGTATGTCTGACTCAATCTGCCTGGCAAAAGCCTGAGGGACTCAATGACCCAGAACTTGCCCAGCATAAAGAAGGCAGCTCACAGAGCTCTCTTACAGCTGCTCTGGAAAGCAGTCAAGTGGCTGACTGGGGCAAGGGATTGTTGGCTGTAGGGCATACAGTGCAGTGTCCAGAATCATGAGAAAACTGTTTCCTTATCTTCATATAAATGGGGGGATTTCTAGGGCCAAACACCATGCCCCCCTAGACAAGAGCATACATAGAAAAAATCAGGAAGACCCCTATGCTTTGGTCTTGAGCTATTCTCTAAACTCACTGTATGGATGAGCTCTGAAGGAGCACAGTCTCATCAATCTGCAAAGGTGAAAGTTGTAGTCTTTTTTTCCATTTTTGTTGTTGTTAGTTCCTGGCATTCTAGAAAAGCTCTATCATAAGACAAACTAGATACATGCTTAAGGAACAGATACCTCAGAATCTAAATCTCAGCAATCACAAATTAAAATATCAAGATGTTCAATAAAAGGTTACAAAACATACAAAGCAACAGGAAATGATGGCCCAGGCAAAGGAGAAGATTAAAGCATTAGAAACCATCAATGAGGAGGATTATATCAGGGACATACCAGACAAAGTTTTTTTAAAAAATGGTTGTAAATATGCTCAAAGAACTAAAGGAAAATATGGACAAAGAGAAATCAGGAAAATTATAGATGAACACAAGAAAATATCAATAGAGAGATGGAAATTATGAAAGGGAGACAAACAGGTAAAAACTACAGTAAGAGAAATTTTATTCCTTAGAGTGGTTAAACAGCAGATTGGAACTGGCAGAAGAAACAATCAGTGATCTTGAAAATAAGACAATTGGAATCATCCAGTCTGAGGAGCAGAGGAGAAAGAATGAATGAAAGTGAACACAGCCTGAGGAATGTGTGGGGTACCATAAGTGTACCAATATATGCATTGTGGGAATCCCAAAAGGAGAAGAAAGGAGAAAGGGATAGAGAGACTATTCAAAGAAATAATGGTTGAAAACTTCTCAAATTTAACAAAAGACATGAATATACACATCCAAGATGCTCCATGAACTCCAAACAGGATAAACCCAAATAGACTCAAACTGTGTCATGTTATTATCAAACTGTCAAATGTCAAAGATAAAGAGAGAGAATTCTGAGAGCACAAGAGAGAAGGAACATGTCAGACACAAGGGAACCTCAATAAGAATAAGTGTGGATTTCTCACTGGAAACCATGGAAGCAAGAAGGCAAGAAAGATGACATTTAAAGTGCTGAAAGCAAAAACTGCCAAGCAGCAATTCTGTATCTTGCAAAGATGTTTTTCAAAATTAAGGGTGAGATTAAGACATTCACAGATAAACAAAAGCCAAGGGACTTCACCATCACTAGACTAGCCCTACAAGAAATGCTAAAGGGAGTTTTGCAAGTTGAAAGGAAGGGACACTAGACAATTGACTGAAGCCACAGAAAGGAACAAAGATTTCCAGTAAAGATAATGATATGATGGCATGAGTAAATACAAATACAGTATTGTATTGTATTTTTTTTATTGTATTTTTTTATTTGTAACTCTACTTTTTATTTCCTACAGGATGTAGAAGGCAAATGCATAACATTTAATGATAAATCAACGGTCTTGGACTCATAATATATAAATATGCAATTTGTGATAAGAACCACATAAAGGTGGGGAAATGGAGGAACATAGGGGCATAGTTTTTATATATTATTGAAGTTAAATTGATATCAAAGCAAATGAGATTATTATATGTTGAGGATGTTAAATTTAAGCCCCATAGTAACCACAAAGAAAAAAAAAATCAGACAACATGGGAACTCAGAGAGACAGAAAGGAAAGTATAGGTTACAAAAGTTCGGGATCAGGGGCAACTGGGAGTTAATGTAAAATGAATGTAGGGTTTCTATTTGAGATAAAGGGAAAGTTCTAGGAATGGATGGTGGTGAGGGTACTGCAACATTGTGAATGGAATTAATCCCATTGAATGGTATGTTAGGGAGGGATTGGGATAGAAAAATTATGTTGTACATATTTTTTCACAATTTAAAAAATGTAAGAGAAACTACAGAGATAATGACAATTAAAATGCAATACATAATACTGGATAGGATCCAAGAATGACGGAGAAAGGGCTCAAAAGGACATTCATTATTGAGACATCAGAAAATTTTGATTATAGACTGTAAGTTTTATATCTATGTTAAATTTCTTGAACTTGATAAATACACTTAAGGTATTTACCTAAGTGAATATCCTTGTTTGTAGGAAATGGAAGTATTATGTATTCAAGGAGTATGGTGTGTACAACCTGCTCTCAAATGTTCAGAAAATAAATGGATGGATGGATGGATGGATGGATGGACGGATGGATGGATGGGTATGGTAAAGGTGGCAAAACGTTAAAACTGGTGGATCTGGGTGTCTAGAGTGTTGTGAGTATGTTAGAATTCTCAGTTTGGGGTTTGTACTATTTCTGCAACTGTCCTGTAAGTTTGAAATTTTTATTTCAAAATAAAAGGTTAAAATCAAAAACTGAGTTCAACATTATGTTTCAATTATTTTATAGAGATTTAGATATTCTTTAAAAGTCACTTCACCACTTGCGTGTTTTCTTTTTTAAGTCTGCTAACAACTGATAGGTGCATTTCCCAAGTTCAAATCCCGCTTTGAACACCAGAAATGCTATCTTCCACTAGAATTTTGCTGGGTCAAGGAAAACCATCTCTGTCTCTCACACATACACAGAGAGAGAGAGAGAGAGAGAGCGCGCACGCAATAATACAACTGCTAAGGAAGACAATCATATAGAAGAGTTTGCAAACACAGAAAATGGTAGTTCGTACAACAACCAAGGAAATGGATGAGGTGGTGCTGGCCTTAGCAGCTCAGGGAAACTCTGACCTGCAGGAACTGTCACTCCAGTGCAGAAGGAAATTTATAAGAATATCCGTTGCGGGATAGTTTCTAGAAGTGAAAAATCAGGACTCACCCGAATACCTATCAACGGAAGAATGGATAAATAAATTGTGGTATATTTGTGCAGAGGGACACCAATCACAGTTAAAGAGAATGAATTAGAGACGCATACATCAACACAGAGAAATCTCAAAAACCTAATGTTGAGCAAAAAAAGCAGATCACAGAAGAATACATGCAGTCTGATAGTGTTTATACAATGTTTACAGCACGCTAAACAATCCTGGGTATCGTTTGTGGTATTAGACAGTTAGTCAAATCATAAAAGCATGCACAGGGATGATAGCCTAATTAGGGCAGGTAGGAGCTCTGGGGAAGGAGGGAAAGAGGAGTAGGGGCTCAGTACTGAGGGGCTTCATCAATTTTATTTCTTAAAAAATCAAAAGGAAATATAATATGTTAAGATTTGACACAGTTGAGGGATGGATACACAGATGTTTCTTATATTATTTTTGACACTTTTCTGTATAGTTGAAATATTTCATTAAAAATTTTTATAAGAAAAAAATCAGTTGGATTCCATCAAATTACCTGAGTTTTTTAAAAGCCTAACTCTAACATTAGCTCTTTAGTATCGGGCCGATTTTTTTCTCTCTGGGACTCAGTTTCCACTTTTGTAAAAGAGAAGAGGTTGAATTCCGTGACCTCTGAAGTCCTTCTGCCTCTCGCACCCTCTGTGGTCTATTTTGGTGATCCAACAGAAAACATCCCAGCCCCATCCCATTTTCCTCTCCACACAAAAGGCGCAGCCTCCTCAGCCACTGTCCTTTGTCCAGCTGTCCGCCCTAATAGCCCCCTTGTTTACAATACCCCCAGCAACTGGGACAGGAACTAATAATATATCACAAAACAGGAATCACAGAGCCCAAATTCTAAGATATATTTTAAGGCGAAAAGAAAGAAAATAAAGCCAGGAAAGTCTGGCACACAGAAAAGCTGTGTGGGATTTAGAGAATGACATCGAATTTGTAAGAAACCATTCCTTAAAGGAGAAACTTTTTCCTAAGCAGAGAATTTTACAAAGTGAAAGAGAATTTCAAATCAACGTTACAGCAATGTTCACTAATTTATCTCTGTTCTTTGGGCATGCACTCCACCTCCTTATCCCCCAACCCCACATCAGGCATAATTCAACACAACTGTCAGACATTTCCATGAAGGAAAGATTGGCATCTTATTTTTAATTGATACTTTTTAAGATATTCCCTACATGGGAATTGCCTTTCCAAATAGGTCTGTTTGTTAATTTTATCTTTGAATATATTCAGTCATTTCAATAACAAGAACCTCAGGGTATTGATGCTGCAAAGGATGACCAATTTTGATTAATTTATTATTTACTACAAAATATTTCAAACAGGGAGCGGACATGGTACAAGTGGTTGAGTGCCTGCTTCCCAAATGGGAGATCCTGGGTTGGGTTCCCAATGCCTCCTAAAAACAAACAAACAACAAGCAAACAAATGAAAAAACCAACTCATGAGAGCTGATGTGGCTCAGTGGTTGAGTGCTGGCTTCCCACATATAAGGTCCTGGGTTCAATTTCTGGCCCCAGTACCTCAAAATAAATAGATAGATGATAGATAGATAGATAGATAGATAGATAGATAGATAGATAGATAGAT
>JAKSZT010053770.1:959952-1244331 GCA_026826555.1 Tolypeutes matacus | reverse complement strand
GATAGATAGATAGATAGATAGATAGATAGATAGATAGATAGATAGATAGATAGATAGATAGATAGATAAAAGTATTTCAAACACAATAAAGTAAACTCATGGCCAAGATTTAACAAATGTTAGCATTCTGCCCTGTTTGCTTCAGATCTTTTTAAGTTTTACTAATTTACATATTCAAATCAGCCAAGCAGGTTAGGATAGATTTTTCCACCATCTGCTTTGTGACACCATGTCACAAGTTTGAGGGTTCCAGGCCTCTTTTTAGGCATTTGGTAAGCACGATATAGCAGGAAACATAGTTAATGCTAACTGATTAGGAATATGAATTTTTTAAAGCCTAGTTTTAACTCCAAGACTTACTAAGAATGACTTAAGAAGTTATTCAATATCTCTGGCCTTTGGTTTCCTAATCTATGCTATGTACAAATTGGGCTTTATTATTTACAAGGTCCTTCCCATCTCTAAAATCCTTTGGTTCTATGGACTGACCATACTAACCAATTGTTCTGGTCTTGTATATACAATCTTGTTCTATGTTTTTAACTCTTTTGGTTGCTAAACCAATGACAAATTCATTAATAAGTCATGTAGACCCAATCTAACACTTAATGCAGTATATATATTTTTAATTAATATATATAATTAATTTAACAGTAGGAAACCATATTTCTTTTTGGCCATAATACAAAAAATGCTCAGTATCTGTCACATAATAAACACATTGAATGCCTGATGAATTACTTGAGAATTAATAAATTCATACTATGTCAGGGACTATGCTAGGTACTTATGACAATTTCTCATTTAATCCTTACAGTAACCTTGAGAAGTAGATATTTCCTACGTGATATGGGATCATGGTAGTATTAAATCACAGTCAGGAGTCTATCTGGTCCCATCTCAGTGACAATATTAATACCCAAAGACAGACACATGCTTTGTAAGTGAACTTTTTTAGAGCTTCACTCCTGTGTATCACTCTAACAACTTCTCTACTCTATTCAACATTTACCTACAACTTTATACTTCTTACTTAAGTGTTCTCCTAACATTTTCTATTGTTCATTGTTATTATGATGGGCTGGTGATTAGGAAACTGACTCACAGCCAAAATAATGAGGGTCTAGGATTAGAATTACTAAATGGGTTCCTTCAAGATCTTATTCTCACTTAGTTAAATACAGTTGACTCTTACTACCTTGTGGATGATTGACTTTGTGAATTATCTATGATATCTATTTTTACCTTCACCAGAAATCTTAATATATCATGTTATTTCCACCAACTTCATCACTTTCTTTGAGAGGATTATTAGTATATTTGTACAGAAAATATAGTAGATAATGTATATGGATTACAGGAAAGCATCTGAGAGGATCTTTCATACCCAAATGGAAGATATGGAGAAATGTTGACTGGATGCAAGGATAACTAGTAACTAGTTGAGCAACTATACTCAAAAGGCTAGTGACTAAGAAAAGAATTTAAACTTGAAAAAGCACGGTACCACAGGGTTCTATCCTTGATCTTTTCCTGTTTCAATTATCATCAATGGTGTAGATAAATAGACTGTAGGTCCTAAAATTAGAAGATGACAAAATGTTGAGAGGGATAATAAATAGGTTGTATGAACCAAAATAAATTTCACAGGGTTAAGAGATGGCTCAAGTTGAACAAAGTGAACTTTAACAGCTCTAAGTTTAAGATCCAAAAAACAAACTTCACAAGCAAAGAATGTTTTAAAAGGGGAGAGGGGGTTGGAAGCCACCTTGAAAGAGACATAGGGACTTTGGTTAACAATAAATTCATTCTGAATCAATAATACAGTATAACTAACTGAAAAGCCAGTGCCATCTTTAGCTGCAATAATAGAAATAAAGTATTTCAAAGAGTACAGGTCATAGGCTTGCTCTGTTTGGCACTGGTAATTTACCTCCATGTGGCATATGGTGTTTGATGTTGAATCTGAAAGATATAGACAAACTAGACATTCAATTTCTCATACAATAAGAGAGAGAATTTAATTTTTTTTTAATGTTAAACAATGGGAATTTATTTTCTCATGGTTTTGAGTCAAGGAAAATGCCCAAATTAAGGCATCATCAAGGTTATGCATTCTTCTGGAAGACCTGTTGTCAGAGATCCTTGGCTCCTCTGACACATGGCAAGGCACATGGTGGAATCTGCTGGTCTGAGAAGTTAATTTTTAAAATGGGGTGTTTACTTTAGATGATAGAAGACTAAAGGAAATTGTGACAATTATCTTTAAATATTTTTAAAGTGTTTATTTTTTATTCCAAGGCTGCTCAAGCAAATACCATGAAATGGGTTGGCTTCAACAATGAGAATTTATTAGCTGATGGCTTTGACAATGAGAAAATATCCAAAATACCCAATATACCCAAAGACTGTGGCATTCTGGGGCTGGCTGACCATGATAGTGGGGTCCTTAGCTTGTCACCTGGCAAGGCACATGATGGCATCTGCTGGTCTCTGCCTTCTATTCCGGGTTCAGCTTTTTTCCTCCTGTGGCTTCTCTCTCTTTGTCTGAATTTCATTCTCTTATAAAGGACTCCAGTAAGACCCATCCTGATTGAGGTGGGCTACACATTAACTGAAGTAACCTCAACTAAAGGTCCTACTTACAATGGGTTCACAACCCACAAGAATGGATTACCTTTAAGAACATGTTTTTCTGGGGTACATACAGTACCAAACCATCACAGTGGTCATATGCAATAAAAATAGACTTTCTCAGAAAAACTTAAAGAGGTCAAATGAGGATCAATAGCTTTGAAGAAAGCAGACTGCAACTCAATATAAGGAGGAAGTTTATGGTATGTGTTTATGAAATTATGAGTTCCCCAATGTTAGATGTTCTAGCATAAGCAGAACAACCTATTAGTGGGATATTGTACAGGGGATAAAGGCATCTGAGGGACTTGGGTCTGGATGAAGCTTGAGGCCCCTTGCAAACCTGAAGGAAAATGAATCCATGGTTGCCTCAAAGGAATGGGACTGCTGAAGACATACTGTTGTTACTAACGGTCTCAGCAATACAGGGTCTAAAGTTAAATCTGTTATCCCACCCACCCCCAAATATGTACACAGCATATAAAACTACACACATGATTCTTGTGAAGATAGAAAAACACCAAAGCCTCATTAGTTTAGAGTCTACTATTTGAAATTTGTAATGAATAGGATCAAAGTTTGCTATCTCTAGGGGGGGAAAAAGTTCGCAAAGTAAATTGTTAGTGTAAACAAGGTTCTGGGAGGAAAACTTGATCTTACGTCTTAAGTCAAGAAAACACACCATTAAAAATAATTAGCTTATGATTTCTGTACAAAGAAATCTTTCCAATTCCTTAATGATCCATTCTTTACCTCAGGTCAGGTAGGAATGAACAATTATAAGTGCTTGTTAAAAGTACTTATTCTGAATACTGTAAAAACCTAAAAACAATAAAGCTAATTTTTAAAGTATTAATAAAATCAGCCTTGGCATGAACTAGGCATTCCCCAAGTTTAAATTAGGTCCCATAAATTCAAGTTATTTAAGAGGCTTTTTGATAATGGGTTGCTATGAGTTCTTCTTGAGCACAGAAATGATCGTAGATCATTACCAATGAAAACAAAGTAATTATAATCTAGAGAGAGACAAAAGCGAGTATTTTAAGTAGTCCCAAACTTATCTTAAAGGATCCAACCAAAACTAGAGCTCACACAACCTGGCAGTAAGTTATAGAAATTGTGAGTCAGCAGACAGGACTTCATGCTGCCACACGCATGACTGGCAGTCGCACAGGGTCCCACAGTTAGAAGGGCCTACACTTGGGATAATGTTTTACTGTCGCCATCTTGAAATTCTTAATAACAATTTCTGAACACGGGGCCCTGCAGATTTTGTAGGTGGTCCTGATGACTGGTGCATAACGGTGACTGAGCTATGAAAGGCAAGCAAGCAAACTGCATACACACTGGCAAAATCCAAAAATATCTCCATTTATTAATGAGCAACAATATCCTGTAATCAAGACACTGCCTGTGGGTTAAAGTTATAAAGAATTACTTTGCTTGTTTAATGTGTAAACCAACGATAATTCACAAATTTGCTAATTGTTTTTCCCTGCTGCAGATGTGAGCTGCCAACCAGTAGAGCTCAAGTATTCAAAAGTAATCAGCCACCATTTCAAGTTCTTTCACAAAGTCATGTTTTGCTTTCAGAAGGCACGAAATTTGGGTACATTTTTACTGGAGTTTGCAGAAGGAGTGACGAAGCAAGTGTGAATTTTAAGACAACAAAGCAATCGCTTCACTTCACCATGGAAAATTAGAAGTAACGAAGAAGCCTTGTAGCACTTCAGACTTTTTCAGTATTCCTTGGAAGTTTAACTGCCAAAGCTACCTATGAATCAGAGAATTTTGAACCTTTGCTCAAACTATATTCTCCTTGATGTGGGCTATAAAGTCCCTTTCACCAGTGAAAAACATACACCTGTATATCCACATTTACAGGACAGAATGAGTAACCAAACTTTAAATATCACAAATAAAATCTTATGTATATCATCATTGTCTTCTCTACTTCAGCATTTAATTCATTTCTGAACACATAAATATAGAAATAAAGGAATTAAGAGTGAAAATGCCAAAATGGAGTGTCAAATATGAAGGCCATCTTAGTTTTAATTAAACTAACTTTTCCTTATTTGATTTCAAGTTCACAATTAGAGTCTATGTAGCTCTGGAGAAGGTATTTAATAGAACCTTAGATTTGTATAACATTTGTTCCAAAGAATATTTACATAAAGCATATATCTATTGTCCATAAAACATCCTTTAAAAAATCAATAAAAAATACATTATCTTGATTTTAAAGATGGTAGAACTGAGGCAGAAAATAGTTACAAGGCTTTCCTAGGACCATGCACAGACATGCACGCACGCACACACACAGAATAAACTATATTCTGCAAATAATTTCTCCTTTTTAACACTTTCATATATTAGAATCACATTACAAAATTAGTATTATGAAATGTATGCCTACAAAAGATATTAGTTACAATGTAATTTCAATTATAAATCATTTTACCTGGAGCTATATCAGTTACTAAATAATTTTTAACAAATATGCAAATTATAAGTAGATTATATTTTCTAGATTTCATTCTGAAATAATAGTTAAATTTAGCACCAGGTCATATTCCACAGACAAAAGAAAACTAATATAGGGACAACCTATGAAAGGAATAGTCTATTAAACAAAATTATATTCTGATTTCCGAAACTGTCTTGCAAGAACAGTGGTTACAATTTCTAGAAGGAGCCATATACAAATGAAAAAAGGAGCCATAATTCATGCAAAGAAACATTTTCTAAACTCTAATTTACAGCCCAGCTCCTTCACTAACTTAGATCTCAAGGACTTTGTCAGATAGTTGTATTTGTTGTTCAGTTTTAAAACCCTCCTAGAACCACGTCTTTAATTGGCGTTGTGATGTCTTACGTCATGATGTTGCGTCACCACGTGATGACGCTGTGCCATCACAACACATCATCGCATACTGACACAATGCCATGGCATAATATCATCAAATTAAATTCATCAGCACTCCCTCACCCTAGCCCTAGGAAGGGCAAGAGAAACTAAAAGGTTTTCCTTGCTCTTGTTTACTCCTGGTGTGTAGGAAAGAACAGATTCCCTGGTATCCTAAAACTTCTTGGATCTCACATTAGGAGTATTTGAAGGCTACAAAAGGGAAAGTTCATGGGAATGGTTTTTATGGGAATATTTTTCTTCCCCATAACAAAGGTGGCTGTTTCTCACTTTACCCCATAACTAATACCTCCTGAATCCTATTGTAGAAAAAATATATTTACAAATGTAAGACCCCCTTTTTTTTTCAGGACATAGGATAGTGTTTGGGCTGGCAAAAAAAAAAAAAAAAAAAAAACCTATATAATCCTTTTACTTCTCATTTCTTGCCCTCACCATTCACCTCCTTCCAATTCTCTTTTCCCCTCCTCCCTGCATTCCTCTTCTAAACATCCTAAAATAGCAAGTAAGCAGAGGGCAGGAGGCAGATGCAATCAATTGTCTTGACTAGAGACATTTGTATAAGGTTGGAGGGGGTGTGAGAGCTGTAATTGATGACTTTTTACTATTAACTAGCAGAGTTGGTAACAAGCAGAGGGGCTCTGTGAGCAGCCACTGAGCTGCCATTATAAACCCAAGGCACTTGGATGAGTCTGTCTGAACTTACTAACAAACTCATTCAAAAAGATGTATCACCATGTGTCAAATATGAAGCCCATCTTAGTTTTAATTAAACTAACTTTTCCCTGTTTGATTTCAAGTTCACAATAGAGTCTATGTTATGTTAAACATAACATGAGATCCGTGCATTATGTCAGTGCGGGACCTCACTTTCATGACTCAGAAAACACACAGGTGCCAGGCACTGTTCTAAGGACAAGAGCTCAGTTGAAGCAGAAGAAACAGTGTCACCTGAAGGAGTTTTTGGAGCTGTCAGTAATGGATGCAGGTGAGCCATATATGAAGGTGCTAATGAAGATGAGAGAGTGTTCTCGGGACTCAGAAAAGGAAAGGAATCCTGGGAGTTGCCATTTTTTGTGTGTCTTGAAAAAATAAATAGGTGGAGGAAAAAAAAAATTCCAGATTCAAATGCAAAAACCTGAAGGTACAGGAGAGTCCTATATTCATCCTTTTGTAGTTTCTGTAGAAATTTTCTCAAAATGATCTGTGTATGTAAATGCTGTTTACAGGGCCACCAACTCACACAACTTCCATATCTGCCTTTACAATTACAACATGTAATTACAATCATAATTACAAACAGCCTCTAGGTAACTCTTAAATATGGTACTTCAATGCAGTAGAATTTATCTTTTAGGAGAGTTTTCTATCCACTAGGCTAAATGTATCGTCTAACCAAATAAAAATTGGAAATCAAAGCCATTTGTGTTTTCTTGAAAGCATATGACTAGCCACAAAAACCTTGGTCACTTCTTTTCTGGTATGTACATAAAGATGGATTAGAAACATCCCTGCTAATGAGTCATCTCTCTAAAATAGACATTGAAAGAATATTTGTGGTTTTTTTTTTTAAATATTCTGTGGAATAAACACCTCAACTAAATGTTAAATGGTTAGATATTCTGATATTTGGCCCTTCCAGAAAGCCACTGGTAGATATTTTCTACTGCTACCATAGTCCTCAAGAGATGTTTAAAAACTAGACATGACAAGAGAATAAAACCTCAAGGAGATTTCAGCCCCAAAAGACTTTGCTTCATCTTTCTGAGAGCTACATGGTGTTGAGAGACAAAGTTTCAAGCCAGTTTCTAAAATGCCATTTCTAAGGTAGATATACAAATGAATCCATATCCTTCTGGAAGTCAAGTGAGCAATTATTTAATTAAACTTTGATGAAATCTTTAATATACAGCTTAAAGCAATGTCAAATATAAATATTCATTAATGCATCAATTTTATAAGAAGATAAGAAGAAAATTATTTGCACCTAGTCCCCCAAAGACATGTAATAAGTAAAACTTGGATGAGAGAGAGAGAGAAAGAAAATTTCCAAATGCCAATTCTTCCCCATAGATAAAGCGTACAAAATTTTATTATGAATAGAATAGAAGAAACAAGATGTAATGCAAAATTTACTTGAATAAGTGATACATTTTAGAAAACAATATAGTGAATGTGGGGTAAAGATCTGCAGAATATGGAAGCCCAATGATGAACAACAGTGGGTTATAGAGTTAGTGAATCTTTTAAGACTTGTTTCCTTAAGAATTTTAAGAATATCTTTTTTTTTTTTAATTCCAAATCCAGAAGTGAAACAAGAATAGCAACAACAGAAAGTCCTAGTTTTTGTAGATTTATTTCAGATGGATATTAGTGTTCTTTTTACTCAGGCAGAATCCAGTTTATACAACAGATGAATGTTTAAAGAACACTTGTACTCATTCTTCCTTTCCCTGTATCTTTTCTTCTGCCCATTAAGCATTTTTCAGATTCCCATAAACTGAAGCAAAACAGTCCACAGAGAGATTTTAAATGTTGTTCACCTATGTAAGTAATTTTTTTTAAATGATCAGGAAAAGGGAAGGACAAAAGCACTTCCATTTCTTAAGGACCTGCTAGCTACTAGAAATTATGCTAGGTGCTTTATATATGTTATCTCATTTAATTCAGTCACATCTTTAATGATCTTGAAGAGAAGCATGATTATTAACCAATACAAACTACAAAATTCACTTATTTGAATTAATCCGATAGCTTGTCCATGCTTTAGCCATTAATTCATTAACAGTTTTAAGTATTCTATGAGCTGGGTAACCCAACTTACCATCATTTCCCCGCAGTTTCTAGGAGAGTGGATGCAGATGGAGTTATCAACATGATTAGTAATCTCTGGCTTTGGGTGCTCTCTAGTAGAACACTCAGCCCCCAACTTCCATCTCTCCCTCCTCACATTCTTCCTCCCCCTGCTAATGCTTGTGCGACATTCAAGTTCTGCTGTATCTCCCAGACCCTGCTCTACCATCTGGGGTACTGGCGGCCAGTTCTCTGCTGTCCCTATTGACAACATGGGCTTTATCAATGCTATCCGAGCTCCCATCTGGTCACTCTCAGAGACCCAGAGCTGCAGATGCCAAGGTTTGAGAGGCTGCTTTACCTCCAGAATGTGGTCCATTGTACTTCCGTACAGGATGTACTGGCTTCTTCACAATAGGCAAGGAGGGCCCCAGACTGTGATCAACTGAAGGAAGAAGCCCAAATTAAAGGTGGAGTTGGTGAACCTCAATTTTTGAAGCACCTTCTTGCCCCTGTGCTTCTGGGTTTCCCCAAGTTCTCTGCAGGAGAAAATCCCATCCCAGGAAGTTTAGACAATGAGGACTTCAAAGGGAAACAGGCAGGTGGCTGGGCTAAAGCTGAAGTGTGCAGGACCAGAGAGCCCCAGCAAATGTGGGGAAACACACGAGACAAAAAAAAAAAGCGACATGAGGAGAGGAGTTTGGGCTTTACGCAGCACACAATAGACTCATTGCTATTTTTAGAAGGACTGGTGTGATGAAAGTGGTATTATGGAAAGATTCAGGAGAAATTGAAGGAAGCAGACCATTGGAGTCAGAGCTGCGGCATGATACTGCAAGCGTTAAAGCCAAAGCCTGGGTTGGATTGGAGTCAGTTTGGGGATGGGGACAAGGGCAGGAAGTAAGGAAGGAAGTGAGGGTCCAACCAGAGATATTTTCATTAGTATGAAAGTCAGTACTTATGAACACAATGGATATAAGAAATATTATAAAGTGAAAAGACAAATACAACTACAAAGAATTTTAGCATGAGAGATTGAAAGTATGTTGTGCTACTGGTAGAAATGGGATGTCAGCTACTCATGGGAGTGGAGATGAGGGGGAAATTATTATTATTTTACTTGTGGGCTGTTTGAGATGACATCAAAGTATCCAATTGGATTTCTCCCATTGACTGTGACTGCCTTGTTTCTAGAGCATACAAAAGAGGTCAGGAATAGAGATGGAGGAACCTATTCCACAAGAAGAGGCTCAAAACATACCTTCTCAACAACTAAAGTTGCTGGCCAATATGAACCAAATTTATTCTTCATTCATTCAACAACAAAAAAATATTTAACATGTCTTTCTGTGTGAAAAAGAAGTGGATTTTTCCCCATCTTACTCAAAACCCTGATCTTGAGACAATGGTTCAAAATCCTTCACTTTCCTAAAACTTTTGCAATGTTGAAAGAAAAATTACTATTAAAAAAGGATAATTCCTTTAATACTCCAGACTGAAAACTTGATGCCTTTTTTTTCACAGTGAACCAATTAATTAGTTTTTCTTAATGTTTAATAGTAGCAAAGTCATCATATTGAAGAAACATTGTCATTTATCCACTTGCTCCCCAGAGCCCTGAGAACACCCCACGATTATTTCAATCAAACTGATCATTCACTGAACACATAATCATGAATAATTTAGTAAAGCAATAGATCTATTACTTAATATAGTGCTAACCTTTTATAATGCTTGTACCTAGGGAGAGGACTAATATCAGAGTCACAGAATAACATATATCAGGCCTTGGCTTTTGGAGGTAACATTGTGACTCATGGAATACCTAAATATGTGCAATTATAAACCACATTATGGGGAAATAGTTAACCTTTGTGTAGCATTTAAGAGTTTACAAAGTACTTTCTCAGACATTATCTCATCTGATGCTCAAAACAACGCTGTGAGAGAGGCATCATTAGCCTGACTTCTTTTATAGTTGAGGACAACGAGGCTCGGAGGGGCTAAGTGAATTGCCTGGGGCTGCCTAGCTGTTAGGCAGTGCAGCTGAGACTCTTCCTCCTGCACAGGATTCTCTTGTGGCGTGATAAATACTGATGCCCACAGGCTTATTAAAGTAAGCTCTACACTTAGAACGCAGCTCCAGCCAGCCATCCCTGCTTCCCTGTCTTTGCGGGCCATCTCCACTGGTGGCTAAGGGTTCTCACCTGAGCCCCTGCCAGAGGAGCGTTGTAAGCTACCATTTCTAGAGCAAAAATGCTTATTTTCTCATGAACCAAATCAAATGAGAGAATTTCTGCAATGCATATCATCATCTCTTTAGTAAAGGAAGCCCCACATCTGGTAGTAACAGGTGCCGTATTCTTTTGTAAATGATTCCTGCCATGTGACAATTCATGTAAACAGAAACAGAATTCTACCCTAGTAAGAATTACTCTTTATTTAATACTCTTAAAGGAGACTTGCCTCACTGTAAGCTAATTTTGTAAAAATTCATTTAGCCCATTCAATATTTAACTTTATTTGAGAAACTATCTGGAATATTCTTTATTAGGTTTTCCTATTTTGTTTTGTTCTTAACCAAGACTCTGCCAATGACGAATAAAAGCAATGCTTTAGTTCTACATTCTGCTCTTGAGAGTTCCTCATTATGCTTAAATGGCTCCCCTTTGTTTTAAAGGATCTTATCCTACATTAGATGTGAGCAATTAAAAAATGTCACTAGATAAAACTGACATTTCTTTTATAGCAAAAATAAACTGACACGATTTAGAGGAGTATGTAAGATCCCTTCCATACTAGTAAGGTAAATCATCTTGTTATGATAACATTTATTTTGTCTCAATTATTATTATTTAACTTTTTTTTCTTATGTCTAACGACACTCCAAGGACCACATAAAACATACTTCAGACAAAGCTCCATCAAGGGTGGCTTGTGATTTAGGAAGACAAGGAAAGATATGGTTTAGAAGCCCACATATTTAGGTAACTCTACGTGCCTGTTTCCTTCAGACCAATGAAAACAAACAGAGCAGAAGGCTTTCCCACTAAATAAGACATTTATCCTAATATGGTCAGTCTTGTGTTTTCCTCACCTCTTCCACCCCCTCTTATTAGTCAGGGATACTCAAAATACCTGGTATTAAAAGAACTCTTTTATGAATTAGAATTTTAATCATTTAGACTTAACATTTTGATCATCAAAACCACATTCTTCAGGGGACTTGCAGCCAGCATCCCAAATTCAATTTACTAATGCACTCAGCAATAACCAAAGAGATCTTTAATAATTTAGCCAGAAGTTTCCAAACCTGGTGCTAAGGGGGAATCCAGCAACATTATCACGATAGGGACTCGTAGAGTGACTCACGGTCCTGATTTGCCTGGGACTCTGAGATTCCGTGAGACATGGGACTTTCAGTACTAAAACTGAAAGGGAGGGCCCCAGACAAACGAGGTAGGCCACCCAAGGTTCAGGTTGAGGAGAAAACTCCAACTGGAACTAGAACCCACAGTGGGAGGACTGGCCTGGAAACAGGGCAAAAGGCATCACTAGAGTCAGAACACAGAGTTGGGGCTGGACTAGAGGTCTTGATGCTGTGTCACAGGAGTATTAAACTAAAGCTTTATCCTGACCTCCATCAGAGGACAAGACTGACCCCAGAGCAGCAGACAGGCTGAGTCTACAGTTGGAGTATAGGTGGTCACAAGACAGAGCAAGGAGTAATACTTGAATAAGATAGTGGGAAGACTTTATCCTGCCTCCTGTCTTCTGCTCTCACCTGTTGGTCTGACTTGGCCAGCTGTCCTCTTGCTTTCATTTAAACCAGGACGCAATGCTCTATACATGTGGGGATAGAGTAGAGCACCCACTCTAACTCTGACTTAGGAGATAAGAATCACACCAGATTTATAGGTCTTCCTTGCTTTTGTGAGAGAAAAGTCATCCTGCGTTATTAACAAGATGATTCGGAACTCAGTTTGAGTCTCTTATTCTGAAGCACTTTCCATTGGAAAACAACAGATCACCTTTCCATTCTCTCTACAGGCAGCCAATATACATTATACATTGCTGTATGAATTACAACTAATATTAAGAAATCTTCCTTTGTGCTCAGAAAACTCTTTTTTTTTTGTAAAGTTGGGAACCAAGAGTTTGACATGCTGCCAGATTGTGGCTGTACAGGCAGGATCAGCAGATGCGAGAGCCCCATGGGAAAGTGGGACTGTCAGCCATCACTGCTTCCCACCAGGGTTCCCCTCTCAGAACCAAACATCGGCGCTACTCGATACACTGATTTATTCTTTTAAAGATGATGGCATTCTTTTACAAATGGAATGGCAATGTGATGTCATGATTAAGAGCACCCACTCATCCCACTTGTGAAGTGTATGATTTTGATGAGTTTTGTAAATTCTGAGCTAAAGTTTCTTCATCTGAAAAATGATCAAGATAGCATACACTTTGCAGGGGGTTGTGAGAATTACATATGGTAATTAATGTGATATGCTTTGTCTGACACCAGTAGGTATTGAACAAATATTACTTCCTTTCCTTTCCATTATCCCTGCCAACTTCCTATCTGAAAATGAACAAATAGGTCACTCTCATATTTGGAAAATTGTTCATTATCATCATTTAGAAACACTCTCAGTAACAGCATGAAAGGACCTAATTCAGTTCATTTTCTTTGCCTTTTATATTTATCTTAGTCTTCAATATCTAAACGTCTTTTAAAAATACCATTTATCAGAATAAATAGATATCTGTTAAAGACGATCTAATATTTGTATATGAAGATTTCTGAAGTGGACAGGGATGATCAACTCACCTACTCTCTCATGGGTGCATGTATCTACAAGCAAGCTTGTTTCTACACAAGGATCATTTTATACAAGCCTCATTCTGAGGACCCCATGGTATTTGACTGTTGTCTAAGTAAAATGATTTCCAGGTAGAAGGATGAATACTATACTTAAATACCTCTGAAATTGTTTTTACTTCTATCACCAACACAAGCATTGAATGGATGATGATAGAGATTTCACCACCATTTATGAACACTAATACAAATGAAAGAAACCAGGAGTCGAAACCAGGGGTTCTTTCTGTAATAATGTGTAAAGGTCATTACAGCCAATAATTCTTCCCATATCTTGTCCATGTAAATACTTTTCAAATCACTCTAACTGCTACAAAGGATCCTTCTGACAAAAGTGAGTTGGCACAGAGATGATTGTCCTCATCTTGATTTCCATTAATGCTGAAAATTAAGAGCTATTACCATGTGCCAGAGACTGTCTCAAGCATGTTTTATGTATTAGATAAATTACATAATGTGCTGTAAGGACCGTAATTATCCTCATGCACAGATGAGGAAACTAAGACTAGAAAACAGTCCAAGGACCCACCGGTGGTGACAGCAGAAGTAAGACTCAATTAAACCCTTAACTATCTAACTTCAAAGGCTATACTCTTGAACTATTAAGCAGCGGAAGAAAATAAAAGACATCTTTCTCCTTTTTGTGACATTATAATTCCACCTAAGAAAGAATTTGGAACAGTTCATTTCATCTTAAGTTTCTCCCAATATTAAATAATGTACCAGAATAGGTACCTTGATTTTACCCTCCAAAATGTTTAAGTAGCCCACATGCCAGAATCTAACGGACTGAATTTTCCATGAGTTTCAGTCTTGGACCATCCTTACTCTCCTGAGGAAAATAACTTTAATGCCAAAGAAGTTCTTTCTCCAAACCAACTTCTTAGACTTGACCTAAGTAGTTTAAGGAAATGTCCTTTAATGTTCTGTTCATCAGATCTGGGGTCAAAAAAAATTTTTTAAGCTCTGAATTTTATTCACTTCAAAAAGTGAATCTCAAAAGATTTTTTAAAGTGCCCTATTTTCAACTGAACTTTCAAAGGTTTTTAACGGTTAATTTGGTATCCTGGAGTATTCAAAGGTATTCCTTAATGAGCTTAAGACTGGACTTGTTTTTCTGCAAACTTGGTTTTCAGATAATAATTTCAAAACACCTTATCCTGCTTTCTTTGTGTGTTGATGCCATTAGGCTCAGTCAAATTCAAATATGAGGTGAACAGATATTAATTTAAGACCATTTAGATGTATGTCATCTGAATCACCTACAATAAGCCTACTTTATTAGGCCCTGACAAGATCTTCAATCATTAGGCCAGATCAAAAGCTAGGTGGAAGCAAACCTGTCTGGCAATTCAGATGTTTTCTCATTCCTCTTCTTATTTGCAGGGATCAGTTCACAAACAATGGGAAATACTGAAACTCAAAAAGAAAATATCATCTCTGAATGTAAAGTTAATGAATAGATTGAAAATATGGTTATGCAGTAGAGATTCATGGTTGACTTTTTCTCTATATATTTTGCTATTGTTGTTTTGGATTTTGTGTTTTGCAGAAGTAATTCAAATTGGCTTCCTCTCTATTTCAAATTGAATATCAGAATCCCAACTGATTTGGTATGGTAAAAATATAAATACTATCTTTCCTTTCAGGATTTGCCCTCTCCATTCCCATATACCCAGATTTGCCATCAGAAGAATGTACTGATTCTTCTGATCTCAAAAGCAGAAATGTAACTCACCAATGCCCATTGAACTGACCTTCTCAAAAAACTCACCTCAATTCACAATTCTCTCCATTCCCTTTGATTACCCAATTCTTACTCACACAGTCTTCAGTGCTGCCACTCCACCCAGGAGACTTAAGCTAATGTTCTGTGTCCAGGGTTTTCACCTAGCTTCCTCCATTTTCTCTGACCTATCCTCTGCTGCTGCCAGGCTCACCTGCTCAATCCTCATTCATCCTATAATCATCCTGTAGAATCTGTCTCCCCAACCAACCCTCTAGTCTTAGTTCAGCAAGCATTTTCCCTTCCTTCATTTTCATCATATCTGGATTTGAGAGAGGGAATCCATGTCTGAACAGGCTCTTCATTCACAGCCACAGAGCCACTTCCTTCACAGCCACAAAAAGTTCTGGTATGTTCATCTCTTCCAACAAGATGGTCTGAAAATGCTAACATGTTTTCAAAAAGCTCTCCATTATCTATAGGATAAAGCTGGCATTTAAGACTCTCACTTTGTTTGTGGATTTTTCTCCCATCCACTCCTAGATTACATTGATCTCCCCTTCTCTGAATCTTTTTAGCATTTATATCTGTATCACTTGTTCTCAAAGTGAATTGTATGCTTCCTGCATTGTTTTGTAAGGGTTTAATGTACGTTTCTTGTCCTACCAACAACTGAATGCTGAACCTCATATTATATATTTCTTTTATAGAATCTGTCTCAGCACAGTACAAATAGTAGGCACCAAGTAAATGAATGAATGAAGAAGAATACAGTGCTCTCTTGCAACATAAAGAAATACAAAGAACGTTCATGGAGAGGTTTTAAAAAATGTAGTTTATGTTAGAAAGCTCTAGGTGTTTTTCCAGCCCACATGATAAATCTTAAACATTATTTTTAGTCAGTTCTTGAGGAAGGGCAAGATAAGGCCAGCTGCTATTCCAGTTCCCTTCTTTTATTTTTGGCAGGGGACTAGGGGAGGTGAAGCTAGCCCACCTGTTGCTTGCAAATCAACCATCTTACCTGGTTTTTTCTCTTTTTTTCCTCTTGCTTCAAAAAGTAGTGTTCTAAAGAGACAGCACCTAGACGAAGGAAGGATGGTGAAGGAGGAATGAGAAGGAGAAAGAAGTTAGTCAGTCATCTGTGCCACAGCTGAAAGGCATCCTTCCTCTGCCCACAAAGCAGGAACAAATATCACTTATTCCAGTCCACTGAGCAGACCTTTCGGGGGTTAAAACTCCTAGGGACTGGAGAGACCTATTAGAGAAGAAATACCTTAACAGCTAAAGAGGGCAGGCCACACAAAAGGCCTCCAGGGCCAAAGTCCAAATGCCTCTGAGTCAGCCTGACCACACAAACAGAAGAGAGGAGTAATGGGCTGTGGCGGCAAGAGGGGTAGAAGAGGAAGGACAGAGAAAGGTGGTTCACGGTTCCATCAGTGCTGCCGGGGAGATGGCTGTTCAGGATGTCTATGACAGGTTTTTGAAAAGCTGCTCTCTTTCAGAGGGGTTCAGGCTTCCACTTACTCTTTCAGGGTAGTAAAAGTATTGGCCAGGTGACCTTATTTTGTCTGATTCTATAGGCTGGGAGGCTTGGCTTCCCTGAGTATATCGGTTCTCTCCAGAGAAATAGAAACAACTCTGTGTGTGTGTGTGTGTGTTCTGTATGCAAATAATTATTTTAAACATTATTTAATTAATTTAAGAATTGGCTTATGCAATTGTGGGGGCTGGCAAGTCTGAATTCCATAGGGCAGGCTGGAGGGTAGAAATACCAGTAAGAGTGATTGTGAATTCTTGAGTCCAAATTCCTTAGGTTGGAAACTCAGAAAGGAGTGGAGCATGTAGTCTTGAGCCAGAATCCTTTCTTCTGATCTCTGAACCCTTCAGTTCTTGCTCTTAAGACATCCAACTGATTGGATGAGGCTCACCCACATTGTTATCTTAATCAGTCAGCTCATTGTAGATACTAATCCCATCAACGCAATACCTCCACAGCAACAACTAGGCCATTGTGTTTGACAAAACAACTGGACATCATAATCTAGCCAAGTTGGCACATGAAATTCACCATCACACCAAGGTCTATAACTAAAAACTGACTCAGCAAAGATCGGTGTTAGCAGAAACAGCACGAGAACATTTTTAGTTCAAGCTTATGAGGCCCTCCAGCTCTCAGCATTCACTAGGAGGGGACACCCCAACAGATCAGGGACACAAGGAAAGACCCAGCCCCAAAGGACCCTCTTGAGCACAAAGTCCTCCCTCAGACATTTTTCATCTATATGATAAGACTGTTTCCTCTAACTAGACAGTAAACCCTGTTGAGTATGAGTCACTGGCTTTTAAATAATTTGAAGTTTCTGCAACAAATTTTTGTCCTTGAAAAGAAAATTCTTCTACAGATAGAATTGTAACATTAATAAAATCTTAGGTAGCCAAAGGAGTATGCTTTAATTTAACGCATACTTCCCTATAGAAAAGTTAGTAACACTGGAATGTTTTACATATAAACTGCTGTAATGTGTTTGGTTTAATAAGACTTGGAAATGGAAGTGGCTAACAATAAGCCCAGATGGCAATACAATAGCATGCTGAATTAATCTGATAGTCCAAAGCATATTGGACTTTTTTAAATTAAAAAGGTAGCAATAAAATAGTATTGTGATTAATTATAATCCGGAGTTCAGGCACCATTAGCTGGGTGGGAAGAGATTATAGGTATTTCAATGTAAAACTCAGCCTTTTTGCCATTTATAAAAATTTAATTCTGCATAGTACATTTTTTACATTTCCAATTTGCATGCACGTATCACATCTGAGCATGAAATTGTGCAATATAGCCAAGACAAGGACAGCAGAGGGTCACAGATGTGTGTATTGGAAGGGAATGAGGTATGGTGTCATACCTCCTCTGGGGAGAGAGCTTCTGGATGTCCCCACTTGCCCTCTTCTGCATCCTTAGCTTTGCACATCCAGTAACTCAAATTTATTAGGCAAGTGGGAACCAGCTCACATGAGCCAACGTTCATAACACTTCACCATCAGTTGAAATGGTAGATGATTTTGAGACATGCCTCTTGAGACAACATAAAGCATTCTTCCCCATTACACAAGCAGCCCTCTCCTTCGGACCTTAAGATTTTATCCACTTTACTAACAATGTTGGATATACATTAACTGGCTGCTATATCCTTTCCTCCCCTCTTATAAATGCTACCTCAATTCTGTCTTCTGTTGGCACCTTCTCCTCTTGGATATCCTTGGCACAGTTTTGAATCCACTAACATGGTCAAGCTCTATCTAGGGCAACACTCTGATCTTTTGATTGGAATTGTAGATAGTCTTCAAGTGCTAGTCAGTGTCCCACATATAAACATTATTTCAGGCAGGATACTTGGATAGAAGACCAGCCTCACCTTTGTGTATTTTTGAAATTCATTTCACTCTTTGAATTATGGATGTGTTTCCTCCCTTCAAGACAGCCATACCTAATGTAGGGATCCCTACACATTTTGTATGAGGGTTTATGTTACTTTCCCAAAGACTGCTGAGGTAGGAAATGCTGCCCATAGCCAAGTTCCTAATAAAGACCTAAGGGATAGAAAAAGGAGGTGGGATAGAGGCAGCCAACATCTTACAGTTCTACCAGGTAAGTCTTTAAGCTCAACCTATAAGTTGCCCAGCTACAAACTGTGAACCCCTTATATGATATATCATGGGCAACAAATATTATTTTCCACAATGAAATGTAGAAATATCAGAGCTAAGCCTTAAGTCCATTAGAATTAGATAGTCCCACAATGACTTCGCTAATGAACCATATGAAATTGATTAAGGACAGTATATAAAAATTGGTGAAAATACAGGAATATATTTATTTGATGAATGCATTTATTTAACACTTTGGTTGGAATTTTAAACCTTTTTTGGGGGTGGGGGAAGGGGGATATGGGAGTATGACTAACAACAGATACTAGAAACAAATAAGGACATTTGTCTTGTTGTCCATGAGATAAATCCACCTTCTTGGTCTTTGGATGGGGTAAAGTGGAGGAAGTAGCAGTGACCTACAGAGCCTGTATATTGCCAAGAATTTGTTGAATTTAGTTTATGACCATAGTTCTGTCCTGTTTTTGAGGCAGGTGCTAAGGGGACTCTTCCCATTATTGGGGAGAGGGGAGGAGGGTAGGCAAATAGTAAGCACTAAGTGGGTGGGACAGGGCTCAATATGCTCCTGAAAGAAAGAGGGCAAAGCAACCCAATGGCCCATACCTGCCTTCCAAGCTCTAACTAGAGTTCAAATTGAAAAAGGAAAGCATAGCACATTTTTCATCTTTATACAACCCAATAGCAATAAGCAGAAGGCCTTACCCAGAGAAAAGTCCTGTTTATTGACTTGAATTGTATAGTGGCAAATACCATGCTTTAAAAGTGTTAAAAAGACTGAGCTCCTTAATCTAGTCAAAAACACTGTGTTTAAGAGACAGAAGCTTGGAAAAGGTGGTTGGTAGAGAGCCAATAGACATTTCAAGCGTCTGACAGCTGCATTAGAAGCAGAAATTGGTAAACAACTTCCCATAGTATGGTTAAGAGATTCATTAAGGAAGTGCTGAGTCCCAAACATCGATGGAAGAGCTGGGGTGAGGGGTGTGGGTTGGGGGAAATAGACGCAAAATTTAATGCTTTCATAAGCAACAGGAAGGGAAGTCTCCACTTCTGTTCCGTGTTCAGACCCATCTTGAAAGCATAGAGAATCAAGGGGAGAAGGCCAGTTTTGAGTCAATATTACCAATAATCAGCAAATATGGTGAGGGGTGAGACCACAAGCCCAGGAAAGCACAAAGAACACTGTCCAGAAAGGTTGGGATGAGGCAAGAATGACCAAGCTAAGGAAATTCTGGGACTGCCTGCTCAACAGTTAGGGTTAGGGAGTATTGTGTAAGTGGCTCTCACTCTTCTCTTTGGTTCCTTCTGTTGTCTCTAATGAGAAAACCCAGATACAAATGTCTCCTACAGGATTCCTTAACAGGAGGATCTCATAAGGATCATCTGAGGATTTGACAGGCTAATTGAAGCCTCAGGCTATAACAGGATCCTTTGTTTCATGTTTGGGCACAGAATCCATCTAAATCTGGGTTTGGCTTTAATTGGGCTGCTCTGACTCAGGTCCTAAAAGCAAAAGTCCTATAACCAGAGCCTGCCCAAGTGGAGGACAGGAACCACATCACTTATGTCTTATGCGTCTCTGTCCCTGCCCCCTGACTCCCAGTCCAGTGCTCCAACCACTATACACACTTCATATCCATGTGTTGTTCTCCATAGCCTTTGTGATTCTGCATTGTTTTCTCATTCTATGCTATTTTTCCCCAGCACAGCTCTTCAACGGTATGTGTGTGCAGATGTGTAGATATGTAGGTGTGTGTGTGCTGAGCAGGGCAGCTGTGCTAGAATAAAAGCTAAAGAAGACTTGGAGGGGGTGGTCCATGTGCTCACTTTGGCCCTCTGGTGTTCAGCCAGGTAAATGCTAGAGCTTTTCCCAAGCAATCTCATTCCTCTGTCAAGTTCTTTCCCATGTAGCCCAGATGTCAACCAAGAGTGCACCGCCCCCCTTTGAGATCTAAATTGTATTGCCTAAACCTCCAACTTATTCTCTGTGTACATTCATGGACTTCCCCTAAATTGCTGTGAATTCCAGAGCAGGTTCTAGCCTTGTGGTTACCTACAGGCCTAGCTCTTTCTCTAACAAATAATTCTGGTTATGGATTAGCTACCTGTCCTAAGGTGCCATTCTCTGTTCTGCACCATATGTGGAAGTTAAACTTCTTCCAAAGACTCCCATTGAAAATTAAAACCACTCAAAACACCGTGGTGCATAGGAGAAGCTTTGGGTGAGTAGGGAGGCAATTTACATTAAAACAATGCAAACCACTTCAAATAGTCAAGTAGACATGGTTGTTTTTTTAAAGTATGCCCCTTCAGAGATTTTTACTGGCCAGTTAACTACATTTGGTAACCTAAATTTTTCCCATCTCCCTGAATCCTCTTTACTCTTCTTCCCCATTCTCTTTTTCTCTTTCCTTCCTTCCAGGATTGTCTGGGATTCCATATTCTTCTCACTCTACTATATAGAACAGAGATTCTCAACCAGGGGTGATTTTGCTCCCTGGGGACATTTGGCAATGCCTGAGACATTTTGGTTGTCACAAATGAGGGGGTGCACTGGCATCTAGTGGGAAGAGACCAAGGATACTGCTAAACATGCTACAATGGACAGGACAGGATCCCACAACAAAGAATTAGCCAGCCCATCATGTCAATAGTACAGAGCTTGAGAAATCCTGATCTAGAGCAACTTAGCAGCAGCCAGCTTGATTCCTAAAAGCAATTTCAGACTTATCCAAGTTCCTTCCAGTTCCTTAGAAAGTGACTATCCTTTAAACTAGCATTTTCTTTCTTCAGTTGCACTAACAAGATCCAAATCAAAAGTCCCTTCCTCTTGCAGCTTTCCCTGATCCCTCTTCCCTCTTCCTATTCCTCCATCTGTTTTCCTAACAATTTTTTGCACACTACTATTATACTATCATTCATCCATCTTGTTCGACTCTAGCTGTTTAGCAGCATATATCATTCCCTTTTAGCTCCTCTAACATAATCCTTGGCTTTAATGTGTTTAATTTAACACATTAAATTCTAATGTCTGTTCGAATTTAATTGAATGCTCATAGAGCCACTCCTCTGATCTCAGTACCAACTCTGGCAGAGTGGTGGAAACTATATTGACAGCAGAGGACAATGATAATTCTTGTTAGCAAAGATATACATGGCACTGGGAATAACTATATAATGATACAAGGTATGGCCTTAGTTGAAAACACCATACACCAGCCCTCTTAATAAAAGAGCCAAAGAAGACTGAACACAGCTATGAGAAGTACCCATTGTCAACAGCAGAGGATGTCAACCAGGCAAGACTATTGCCATTCCAATTTTCAGTGATGGCATCACAGCTTGCAATTTGCATTGCAATCAGTACTATTTTAAAGGAAGAGGTGTAACAGCCTATCTAAATACTGCTAAAGCATGCATAAATGCCCATTTTTATTAACTGAGTAATAAGTGGCACGATTATTTTAGAATTAGCAGTAATTTTCCAAAGCTTTGTGAGCAGTTCATGAAGTAATAGAATTTCAAATGGTAACTTCTAGATAAACAATCAGTGAGTGAGAAAAGAAACCGATGCCCATATATAAAAAAGAACATATATAAGAAGTAGGAAATTTCATTACAACATTTCTAATCAACTTTTTTATCTCATCCAGATATTACAGCATCAAAACATCCAACAAAGACATATATAAGCACAACTGAAGTATTATACAATTACATTTATATATTTTTAAAAGCCAGTTACAAACTTTGATGCTTTCAAAGGATAGATACTTCATCATTTTATTTATTTAAAGATAAAATAAAAGCAAATCAAAAATAGTTGAGAGGAAAACAAATGGCAATAGAAACTCTCTGAATTTTGCATGACTTTTTCCTAGCCAAAGCTAATGGCTCTTTGCCTACGGATTACCCTTTCTCTTGCCTCAGCTTCATCCTGGAGCAGGTTATGCTTATTGTTGACCCAACAGCTATTTCCCCTTCCTCCTTATGAGTGGATTGTTCCAGTAGCAGCAGCTGTTTGTGTCAGGGCATGTTGGCCCTTCCTGAGCCGCATTGCTGAATCTTGCTTTATCAGTCATTGTTTCCTCATTGCCCTCCTAGGGAGACTTTGTAGACATTTTTTTCATCATCAGTCCCCCACACTGAAATTTTACTACCACAGTTATACTGTACACCTATTTATGTAACGTGGCCCTTTGGAGGACTACAAACCACTGGAACATGGAAGATTTTTTTGCCTCCAATGGTCAGCAGAATAATCTCTGGAACCTGTGATATATCAGTTACATGGCAAGGGAGAAATAAGGTTGAGATGGAATTAAGGTTGCCATTTGACAGATCTTGAGATAGAGTGTTTATCCTGGATTATCCTGGTGGGCCTACGAGGGTCCTTAAATGAGGAAGGGGATGGGGCAGAAGGGTCAGAATGAGAAAGAAGGCATCACAAAAAAGATTCACCAGCCATTGCTGACTTTCAGGCTGGAAGGGGGTCAGCAGCAAAGGAATGAGGCTGCCTCTATGAGCTGGAAAAGGCAAGGAAACGGATTCTTCCCAGAGTCTCCAAAAGGAACACAGCCTGACATCACCTTGATGTTAGCCCAGTTTGGATTTCTGACCTCCAGAACTGTCAGACAATAAATTGACATTGTTTTAAGCCACTAAATTGGTGGTAATTTGTTACATCAGCATAGAAAACCAATCCACCCCCAAAGAACCAGTTGTCTACCATTGAAAACAAATGGTCTAACTCAACCATTGTAACTGTATTCCCCTGATGGATTTAGATATACTCATTTAGAATATCTGCCAAGAAAATGTGATGGGAAGTCTTCCAGAGGCTCCTGAAAAAGGTTTTCTTCTTCTTAAAAAAAAAAAAATGAGCCATCTATAGGGAAAAGTTTCCCTCTGTTGTCACCTACCTGTGATACCTGGACCTGCTGCACCCATCCTGAGACTATGAGTGCAGACACATGAAGGGAAAGTCCACTTGCTAAAGACAGCAGAGCAGAAAAATAGAAAGAAGCTGGATCCTTGCTGCCTTTATCAGGTATTGAGATAACCAGCTCTGGAATTGAATTGACAAATCACCAGACTTCTTGTGATGTAGGAAGGAAAATGTACTTAATATTTAAGCCAGTTTGGGGATGGATCTTAAACTGCTTGTCATCAAAAATAGTCTCTCTTCCCTTTGCCAAAAATGAACACCTCCTATGAACAGAACACCCACCACAAGGTATCTCTTCATTAGATGATATGATGAACAGAGGTCTTTGAAGTAAAGGGATATTTAGATTAGATGATATGATGAACAGAGGTATTTGAAGTAAAGGGACATTTCAATCTGAAAGATTATAAGAATGAGATGCTAATTAGAGATATTTAGCTGACAGTTAAAAGCCCCTAGAATAGCACAGAAGGCCCTTTTTGAGCTGGCTCTTGCTCATCTTCTTAGTCTATTCTCTCTTATTTCCCAATCCCTCCCTCAGCCTCAATCCTGAATTCCATATATCCCAGTCACACTGAACAATTTGCTATTGCAAGCCCATGCCTTGCTTTCTCAGTCCCTGTGCAATTCAACAGGATACTCCCCGAAACCCTGTAACCTGGTTATCACCTTCCCATGCTACAAAATTCAACTCAGGCATTGTCTTCATGGAGCCAACCCTGCAATCACCCCTATGCAGGCAGCATTAAACATTAATAAACGTACTTGATCTGTGTTCCCACAGAACCTTAGGCACATTCTCATTCTGTACTTTTCAAATCCTTAGAATATCTGCGATTGTGTTAAGTCAACGTCCCTCCTCCCTACTAGCCTGGGCTCTGAACGCAGAAACGGCGGCCTTCATATGTCACCCCTGCACCTAATACTGTGCCAGGCCCAGAAGGGGAGTCGGGGGGGGGGGAGAATGAGGGAGGATGAATATAAATGAGAGAGCACGAGTCTGGAGCTTGGATGAGACATCAGGACTGAAGATATCGCTAGAGGAGTCATCGGCATAAAGATGATGAGATTGCCAAGAACAGATCCTTCAGAAACATTTACCATTAGGGGTGGGAGGACGTAAAGGTGTCGAGAGGGAAGCATAGGAGAAGAAGCACTGCGTGCTTCTCTGTGTCATAGAAGCCCAGAAGGGAGACAGTTTCAATACGAAGGAGGTTATCAGCAGGGCTGGGTGATGCAGAGGGATCAAGAAGAAAGGGGACCTGGAGCAGCCCATGAACTTTACCTCTCAGAGATTAAATGGCAGGAGACTAAGGAGAGAGAACAAAGGGTCAGTGGGCAAACAAAGAGCACATGTCCTGCAAGGGCTTGACAAAGAGAGGAAGAGATGAAAACTCATGATTCTTTGCATTCTTCTTCTACATTTTCATATAGGCTAATAATTCTGAATATTTTTTATTTAAACAAAAAAATATAAATGCATTTACACATTTTTCTCCATTAGGAGTAAGGCCTTTTGAGATTTCACCAAATCTGTCACCAGATGACTCTCCAGCACTTTGCTCCACAAAGAAGAATATAAAACACAGTCTGCTCTGTGGGCTTGGCAGTCCAGAGACTGGCTTCATGGATGGATTCAGGAGTGGCTGAAGGCCTCTGGCTGATGCACTAGTGTTTCCACAGACTGACCTGGATGATCTTTTCTAAAGCCACTCAGCCCTCTGGGCCTCAGTTTCTTCCTTTCTCACCTGCGTAGTTCTCTGATACCTCTCACTGTTACTGAAAAATGATTCAGTCATTCAACAGTTATTTACCTATTCATTCAATGTGCAAAGCATTAAGCTAAGAGGTTAATTCTTCTAATGGAAAACTTTGATCCCTATTATCACATAAATCCCTCCTGGGAAAGGTAACAACCTGAGCTGTTATTAGTGATGAACACTAATGTATAAATGTTTCCTGGACCATAATATTAACAGCAAACATTTTAAAAGGGTTTATTGCATGCTAGAACTTAAACTAAACGCTTTACAGATTGGGCAGGTGGGGCTTGGAGACGTCACTCACCCAACATTACACAGTGATATCACTGGGCAAGTGCCAGAGCCGAATTCAAACCCACACAGCCTGACCCCAAAGCCTGTGCACTTAACAGGATACTGTTGTGTCCTGAGGTAGAAGGAACCAGGCACAGAGCCAGAGGAGTTCCGGGCAAACACACGACCTTTGACAGCCATAAACACCACCTTAGGGCTCGGTGGTGGCAGCCCGCTCCTCTGGCTTTAATATTATAACCAGTTTAATAGAGCTTCACTATGTCTTCTTCAGTTACAAGGATTAAGTTAGGAAGAGTCAAATAAAGTCAAAGTATTTAGACATTCAATCAGATTAATTCATTCACAAGCCAAATGTTTCCAAACTAGCCTGTTAAGTTGAAATAAATCGTTTATAGGTGTATCTAGCAAAAGCTTACAGAAACAAGAGCTAGGAGTTAGAATTTGCATTTAGCAGTCCATATATTCCTCACCTCTACCCTCACTTTCTACCACACCTGGAAAAGACAGCTAGTTGTCTCCTCAATATTTAGTCTCCCTTTCTTCTGTTCTGACAGAATTCTGATTTTGTTCAATGTGTCAATAGCCCCAGTTGAAAATATATTGTCCTTGTAGCCCAGGTGATCATATGATCCACTTCTGGTCAATGAGATATAATTGCAAGTCATTGGAATGGATTTATTAGAAAGTTCTTTAAAAGAAGCTGACTCAACTAGCAAAAAACATTTTTGCCACTTGCCCTACTCTTACTTCTTGCCTTAGAAGCAAGTATATTGGCTGGAGCTCCAGAATTCACCTTGAGAGCATGAGGATGAAAGTCACACACTAAGGATAAAGAGCAGAAAGCTGTTGATATTATAGTGTCACTATACTTCTAAATTATTTTATGTGAGAGAAAAACAACTCGCCTCTACTAAAGTCACATTTGGGAGGGTCTCTATTACTTACAGATAAGTGCAATCCCTAATTGATACATGATACTCTGACCTTGATTAGGACCTCCAAGCATCCTATGTGTCAAAGAAAGCTGTTCTGGATTACAGTTTTTGTTTGCACCTTCTCAGCCTATGTCCCAAGCTCTTCTTCCTCCCCTGTCCCTTAAATATTTGTTTTCATAAGGTGTCATATTTTTTTCTGGTCTCTCCTCACTCAATTCCCTTTTCTCTCTGCCCTGCCTCTTCTACTCATGGATTCAAATACCCATAAACTTCTGCTTTCCCAATGCATATTGCTAGCCCTGGTCTTTCCCAGTTTTACTGCTGCTTTACAATATTATTTCCAACTGACTATGGGATAATTCCCACACACACAAACACCAGATGTCCAACAGACTTGTCTAAAACTTATCATCTCTATAGTAGGAAATATGGCTTTGAAGACAAGTAGCCTTAGGTCATATCTAGGTGCATCCAGGTGCTGGCTATATGACTTCTGTCTTCACACTTCTGTCTTCTGATCTAAGAAACACAGATAACGGAACTTCACCAGCATGTTATTGGGATTAAGTGAGACCATATCCATGAAGTGTCTAACACAGTACCAGGCTCTTACTGGGTATTCAGTACTATTTTTTAAAATACTAGTGCACTCCCTAACATTTCCTTTTGCATTCCTCATTTTGAATAGTATCAGGATTATTCACTCAGGTGCCAAAGCCAGACATTATCCCTGACTCTTCCTTCTCCCTCAGTCTGTACATCCAATTGATTGCAAAGGCCTATTTATTCGACTTCCTAACAGTGCTCCTATTTGTTTCCTCACCCCCATCTTTGCAAACACAGCTTTACTAAGGCCTTGTCCATTGTTGCCTGGACTATTGCAATAACCTACTAACCCAACTTGCTGCCTACAGACGGATTATTGAGACTTTCCATCCATCTTTCAACTTGCTGTCAGAAAGACCTTCCTAAAACACAAATTTGGTCAGGCTTCTGCCCTGTTTGAAATCCTTCCTATCTCATTAGTTTGGTAAAAAGTTCCTTTACAATCCTACATCCATTTATTTTCCAGTCTCATCCCCTACCAGTCTCCCACAAGCCCCCATTCTCCTTGCACTCAGTCTCATAAAAACATTTGCACTTCTTTGAAACTGTCATGCCCTTTCTTGGCTCTAAAATTTGCACATGCTGTTCCCCTCTGCCTGAAATGTCAACCTCCCCTTTTCTTTCTTTCCAAATCAGCTCAACCATCATCATCTTGGCAAAGTGCTTCATAATATATATGAGCAAAATAAAGTGCTTTCTTACCTGCCTTTCCAGAGAATTTACCAACCACTGTAACTCCTCCTTTAGACTGTAAATTCCTAAGAGATGGTGCTATGGTTGAAAAACATAAAGAACCAGGTACTTTATAACCATACAGGAACCCTGCAGAGACGTGACTGTCTAGAGATTACTTTTATGGTTTTTCTCATCCTGTGATGAAAGAAGTGCTTTCTATTTTATAATATGATACAGGACTTAAAAATCACTGAGGATACCTAGAAATTTAAGGGAATAACAAGCAGTTCCATTTTTCCTTGGAAAGATATATAGTAAGTTATTTTTTTATTTTGTTTTAAGAGTTAGAAATATAAGTTTCCCAATCTCTGAGGAGATTTGGTCATCAATGAAGAAGTGGTTGGTGGGGCATTGAAAAATGATAGAGCTAGACTGGACTTCCCTTTCAAGATACTTGCAAACACTGGATTGATTCTTCAAACATAAAACCTATGAGGGGTTGGAGTCTTTTAAGGAAAAAGACTGAACGATAGTCTTCTTGCTGTCTCCAGCAGCTTTACATTTGAGTAGGTGAATTGTGGGAACAGAGGAGAGAACTTTAGGTGCTCCCTAAACCACATTTCTCATAGTAAGCAATACATAAAACTACAGGACACCTTCATCACTTCGATAGTAGCTTTACAGTTCTCTGTGAACATAAGACCTAAACAATCTGGAGGACATGAGGTTATAATGAGCCCTAGATTCTAAAAGTCATTCAAAGAAAGCTATAGCATAATTGTGTCATATCTACAGTAAGGGAAAAAAGGTCATTGGTGAGAGAACCAGTGATTCCAGGTCTCAGTTGTCTTGGCCAACCCCTGAGGATATTGAGAAGTACTTCTGTCTAATCACCAACTAACCCACCCATCCTGGCTCCTTGTGTAGGAATCACTGTCATTGAAGGATAGTGAAGGGAATACCACAGGCTCCAATTACAGTGATTTTCAAACTATTGGGTGTTTCAGGGTGAGACTGGAATAAGAAATCTTTATCACCATGGATGGGGAAGAATATGGAATGGAACAATACATACCAAGGATATTGAGAACCCAGAAGTATAAATCTCCTTGATGGGGCTGACTGTTCTGCCATAAAATTGAAGGTAGAAAAAGGGCAAAAGTCTTCATGTTGAGGAGCCCTGTCCCAATCAAGATAGAGTGAGATGCTTCAGGGTTCCATCACCCCATAGAAACTTTGCATAACCAGCAAAAACTGGCAGAAACATCTTTCACAAAGCTCCAGAAAACAGTTCACACTACAGTAACAGGGTGAGCACTGAATCAATAAAAAGGCTACTTAAAAGCGGTAGGCTCAATAAGGTGGTATATGGGAGGTCTGTATATTATGTATGATTTTTCTGTATACCTACAAGTTCTCTAAAATATAAAGTGGTAGGATCTTTTGATGCCCTTGCTGTCCCCTCCTCAAACCCCAATGACTCAGCATGGAGCTAGCTCGTGCTCCCAGTGTGGATCCCTGGGCTCAGTTCCAGAGGAGGCAGAGTAACTCTCATGTACATACCAAGAGCACCTACATCTGGCCTAATCTGTCTGGTGATGGCCTGAAGAATTCACCATCCCAGAACCTGCCCTGCATGTGGAAGGCAGCTCATTGAGCTCTCCTACAGAAAATTATAGGAGAGCTGTCAGTGACTGCCTGGGATATGGGATTGCTAGCTATAGGACATACAGTTTATTGCCCAAGACTGTAAGGAAGTTGTTTCTTAGGGAAGAGGGGAAATTCATATTCCTGTAAATGAGGAAATTCACAAGGCCATGTGCGCATGCCCAAGACAACAGGCACGCACAGAAAGGAACTAGGTGGCCCGTATACTTTCACTGTGAGCTATTCTCTAAATTCTTTGTATGAATAAACCTTGAAGGAGCCCACTTGCACAGATCAGTCTACAAGGACTGGGAAAGGTATTTTCTTATTTTCCTTATCTTTTTTTAAAGCTCTGTCATAACACTAGCTAGATACAAGCTTAAGAAACAAATACCTCAGAGTCCAAATTCCAGTGACAACACATTAAAATATCAAAATGTCCAGGTTTCAACAAACTATTACAAAACATACAAAGAAACAGGAAGTGATGGCTCAGGCAAAAAATAAAATTAAAGCCCTAGAAACTATCAGTGAGGAGGACCAGATAAGGGATATACCAGACAAAGACTTTTAAAAAGTGGTCCTAAATATACTCAAAGAGCTAAAGGAAAACATGGACAAAGAACTAAAGGAAATCAGGAAAACAAGAGATGAATGCAAAGACAATATCAATAGAGAGATGGAAATTATGAAAAGGAATCAGAATCAAAGACTACAGTAACAGAGATTTAAAATTTCCTAGATTGGGGCTCGCAGAAGAAAGAGCCTATGAACTTGAAGATAAGACAATTTAAACCATCCAATCTGAGGAGCAGAAGGAAGAAAGGATGAAGAAAAATGAACAGAGCCTGAGCAACCCATGGGACACGCATACCAATATCCTCATGGTGGGAGCCCCGGAAGGAGAAGAGAGAGAGGAAGGGGCAGAGAGACTATTCAAAGAAATAATGGCTGAAAACTTCCATATTTAATGAAAGGCATGAATATAACATGCTCAACAAATGCCAAACAGTATAAACCCAAATAGACCCACACCACAGCATATTATAATCAAACTGTGGAATGCCAAAGATATACAGAGAATTATGAAAGCCACAAAAAAGAAGCAACATATCATGTACAAGTGAGCGTCAAAAAGATTAAGTGCTGATTTCTTATCAGAAACCATAGCAGTAAGAAGACAGTGGGATGACATATTTAAAGTGCTGAAAGCAAAATATTGCTAACCAAGAATTTTATATCTGGCAAACCTGTCTTTCAGAAATGAGAAAGAGATTAAAACATTCCCAGGGGTAAATGATAGGAGTAAATATAAATGCCAGTACTATTGTATTTCTGGTTGTAACTCTACTTTATACTTCCTAAGTGATCTAAAAGGCAAATCCATAAAAATGCAATGATAAATAGTGGTTTTTGGACTCATAATACATAAACATGTAATTTGTGACAAAAACTATATAAAAGTGGGGAAGCAGAGGGTTATAGGAACATAGTTTATATATACTATTGAAGTCAAATTGATATCAAAGCAAACAAGAATGTTTTAGATTTAAGATGTTAAATTTAAGCCCCATGGTAACTACAAAGAAAATATTGCAGAATATGTAAACTGATAGAGTCAGAAATTAGAGTACAGGTTGCCATGGGACAGGGGGGATGGGGAGTTAATACATAATGGGCATAGGGTTTCTGTTTGGAGAGATGGGAAAGTTTTAGTAATGGAATTTAGTGAGGCTACCACAACATAGTGAATGTGATTAATTCCACTGTATGGTATGCTTGGGAGTGGTTGAGATGGGAAAGTAGTTTATGTTGTATATATGGCCTCACAATTAAAATAAAAAAAAAAAAAGAAAGAGCAACTAAAGAGACAATGACAATTAAAGGCAATTATATAATCCTGGACAGGATCTAACAAGGGAGGAGAGAAGGCTCAAAAGGAAATTATTAGGATACATGAAAAAACTGGAATACAGACTTTAAGCTTTATACCAGTGTTAAATTTGTTGAGCTCAGTAACTGCACTTAAGGTGGATACATAAGTGAATATCCTTGTTCTTAGAAAATGTACCTGGCAGTATTAAGTGTTCAAGTAGTACGATGTATACAACAGATATTCAAGTGTTCAGAAAATGGATTGATGAATAGACAGACAGATAGATGTATAGATGGATTGATAGACTGACAAATAGATAGAATGACACAGCAAATGTGGCAAAATGTTAAAATTGGTGGATCCGGTAATATGAAGGGATGGGGTTATGTGTTGGAATTTTTTATTGTTTTGTTTTTTTTTTTTTAACTGTCCTTTAAGTCTGAAAGTATTTCAAAATAAAACATTAAAAATAAGTATTCATGCTGGAGGAACCCAACTAATTTTTATTTTTATGACTGAGAAAGCTATGTACCCCAATTCTAAGCAAAGCAAGGTTAGGTGTTTATCAGTGAAAGTACTTAACTATATGAAGCACACATCATTTTAAATGCTATGCCTGTCTCCCTGGTCTCTGCCTACCCGGGTCTCCTTCATCCTGCCCCTCCAGTGCCTCCCCTCCATAATGCCTTCCCATAGTGCACCTCCTCCTTGGCACCTGCACAGCTCATGGACTCCACCTACATGCAGCAATTAATTTCTCTCATCTATCCCCAAGCTCTTTGAAGCTTACCATTGTGTCACATCCATCTTTGTGTCCCTCCCTGTTGTCCATCACAGTGTCTTACCCATAGTTGGTGTGTGGAACCATTTTATCAAGTGTGACCAAGAGGCAGCTCCTGTTGTAGCAGAACTAAAAGAAACCAGGGCCCTGCTCCTGTTCAAGCTTCATTAATCAAGTCCTATCTCCAGCTTGTTATTTACAAGCCAGGAAGAGAAAAGCTGAACTCACAAGATCCTGCTGCTGAGATCAAGACCCAAAGCATATGTCGGCCCACATGGACAGCCCGATGCCAAAAGCCAGGGAGAAAGCCGAAGTTTCTCCAAGGGAAAATATAAATAGGGGTGAAGAGGAGAAAACACACACCAGCCAATTAAGAACAGGTCCTTTAGCCACCCTACACCAGAAATATCTCTGCTGATGCTTAGCTAATGGCCACAGGATGGAAAAGCAGGACCACACACCTGGGGGAGCAGGAGAAAGGGCACAAACTGGGAAACTGAGGAGAAGCCAGCCACAGCCCCACCCCTTCTCCAGGGCAAGTTTTTAGCCTACAGTAGTCCCAAGCTGTGGGAGGGGAGAAACTTTAACTGAAGTTTAGTCTTATTACACTGGACCTGAAATTTTAATAACTGAAATGAGATTTTTTGTGTATTTAGAAGTGACTAGAGAACTAGAATATGAGGCCTACCCAACATATCCTCCAGAGTAAAAAGCAAATTAAAACAAAATGAAACGAACTAGACCACCACATGTGACAAACCAGCCCCCCAAAAATAAAGTTGCTGAAGATTCTACACTCTGTGGAGCTGCACTTATTTATTATACCAATTACATTTACATTTTTTTTAAGTCAGCTCTCAATAATAGGGCTTTTCCAGTGTGCTTTTTCCCCTTCAAGACTCATACTACGCATAAGGCTTCTGTGCTTCCTGGCAGTCACACAGAGAATCCCATTTTTTTTTAGAATGGAGAAATTAAAAAGTCTATTGTTTTATAACAACTATACAAAGGGCTAGAATAAATTCTTTGAAAATAGAGGATTCAGGCACGTTTATGACAGGCAAACAAAATATTCTAATTCTTTCCTTTTGACCTGGGCCCCTCTGATTGTTGTCCAATTACCTAGTGATCAGAACAGACTCATTACATGAGGAGCCCTATTTGGACAGCTTTTTGGCTGCTGTGTGATTTGGACTACTTTCACTGATCTGATTCAATTAGTGGTAGTGGCAGGCAGACTCTACATATCACCACTGATAACTGCTTGGTAGATAGATAGCTCCTGTCTATAAGCCTGTAGGCCCTGGGTTCATTCCTTTGGTTCCCAACACCCTAAGGCTGGAGGAGGCAGGACGGCATGCAGAAGCCTTTTCAAAGTGCAGGAAAACACCCCAACAGAAGCCTTTTCTTGTCCTTGAAATGGTTTTGCTTGTCATTCAGATGAGGGCCAAAACTATTTTTGACAAACACTATGATTCATGGTTACACTGAGATCCGGTTTTGCAGGGAAATTTTAGCTCCTGCAATTTCATTTAACATATGTTGATAGAGCTCTGCCACGCCCCAGGCACAGATGAGTAAGCACAGGTAGGTATCCCTGGGAAGGTCACAGCTCAGGTAGAAGGCAGAGATGTCAAACGACTGACACCACAGAGTGTGCAGTGGACATGGGTGGGGTTTGCCTGCCTGGCAGTCTTTTCACATTGTTCTGGAAGAGCACCTTGGATTAGCTTTGAGGAATGACCCCTCCCCATGGCTTTGACCCTGTCTTTTAAGTTGGACCCACTTGGTCTCTCTCTCCCAGATCTATGCCTAGACAAAGGAATAGCGCCTTCCGCGGGCTACAGTGATTACGTCTGGGATGGACTGTGACCTAGTGCATGGCAGAGGTCAGCCCTGGGACTTCTGTTGGAGCTAAAAGGGGTAGAGCACAGCTTTTCCACTAAAGTTGCTGTAGTGGGCTGAATGGCACCACCACCCCAAAAGTTTTGACCACTTGGAACCTCAGAGTGTGATTTTATTTGGAATAAGTTTTTGCAGATATAATTAAGGTAAGGCCTTTCCGATGAGCTCATCCTAGATTGGGGTAGACTCCAAATCCAATGACGAGTGCCCTAACAAGAGACAGAAGAGAAGAAAACACAGACCATACTGCACTGTGAAGACAGAAGCAGAGTTTGGAGTTATGCGGCTACATGTCAAAGAACACAAATTGCCAGCAGCCACCAGAACATAGAATTGCAGCATGGAATGGTTTCTCCCTCAGAGCCTCCAGAAGGAACCAACCCTGCTGACACCTTGGTTTTGGACTTCGGGCCTCCGCAATGTGGAGAGAACACATTTCTACTGTTTTAAGCCACACAGTGAGTGGTCATTTGCTATGGCAGCCCTAGGAATTTATAACCCTTGCTAAGCTGGTTGGGCACCAGCCATCTCCCACTATGTGGCAAAAACCAGAGAATAAAACCAGCACACAGGAAAGCAGAGCAAAGCTGGAGCGAGTCACATTCCTGGGACGTCATTTTAAAATGTTGAAGCAAGCTGACCTGAAGTCAGAATCACCCCAAGACTTTTTAAATTGCAGAACCCCAAATGTCCTCATCAGCTTAAATCTGAGCCCTAACTAATATTATTGGTATGTTTTGTGAAAAAATTTGATCTTTACCCACAATAAAAAAAATTGAAATTAAAATTTAAAAATTTTTTTAAAATTAATAGTATGTACAAACTGTGGCACAAGCACAGAAAAAAAGCTCCGCTAAGGCCACTTAAGGGAATACAGAAAGGCTTCACTAATTTATGCTGGGTCGTTAAAGAATACAAATTGCTCCAGGTAGACAATTTGGATGCAAGCCATTCAGGCAGATGGAAGAGGGTCAACAAAGGCACATTAGAAAATGCTCAGGTAGGAAGCAAGGTACAGCATAAGAACACAGTGGGTGAGGGGAGAAGGAGGGAAAGGCAAGAAATTAGACTGTGTGAAGAACAGGTCTCATTGTCCACCCTGCAGCTTGGCAAGGCCAGGATGGGAAGCATGAGTGCAGAAACCAAGGTCTTCAACCTCAAAAGAGAGATAACAAGAGTAAGAAGAACATGGACTTTGGAATCAGAGAGCCCCAGGTTTATATCCCAGGCTATCACTCACTGAGTTATCTTCGGCATCTTACATACTTTTCCTGAGCTTCCTTGTGTTTGTTTCCTGGCTGCTAAAAATAAATATCTTGCTATGAATTGACTTAACACCAGAATTTATTGGCTCACAGTTTTAGAAGATAGAAGGCTTGCTTCTTCCTGGGGTTGGTATCTTCTGGCTGGCTGCCCATCTCTAGGGTTGCTTCACTTTTTCTTCACATGGCAATACACATAGAGCATCTTCTCCTTTCTCTTCTGTGTTCCATTGACTTCCAGCATCTGGCCGCTCCCCATGGCTTCTCTTTCTATGTCCAATTTCCTTTACTTATAAGGACTTCAGCCATACTGGATTAAGGTCCATCCTCATTCAGCTTGAGCACACCTTAACTAACAACATCTTCAAAGGTCCTGTTTACAAATGATTCCACACCCACAGGATTACATGCCTTTCGGGGAGGGTATGATTCAATCCCCAACATTCAGTTTTCCCATCATCTTCCTCATAGCACAGTGAAAACTAAATAAGATGATACAAATAAGGTAAACACTAATAAATATGAGTTTCTCTCCTTTGTTTGAATTAAGAAGGAGAATCATGGATTGGGGGACAATAGGGCAGATAAGAATGAGAGAGAGAGAGAAATCCAAGAGAATCTCCACCTTCCATTTAAGTTTTATTGAGATTTTGATGAGCAAACATTCACATTTAATAGAAAATGGTATATAATGGAATTTATAAAATAGAAGTAGTTACATAAAGTCATAATTTTACACACTTGAAATGAAAGATGGACTAATCCTCATTTCTAGAGACCAAAGTACCAACTCACCCACTCCTCTGATCCTTGACTATGTGGACCCAGAGGTGTTCCCAGAATTACCTCCATATTATGGGAACATAAAAATGTTCAGAAAACTGCATAATGATTAATGAGCCTTAAAATGAAGCAGTAACACAAGAGAGTAAAAAAGCAACAAGAAATATGAGGTAAAGGGAAAAAGTTTAGAAGTATTAACAAGAACACTCTAAATTTCAGGTCCTTCTCGTACACAGGAAAAAAATATATCAATAAAGATCTCTAAATGGGTTTTGTTAAAAATAAAAAAAATAGTAACCACAACCTACCTTCCTAGCTCTTTTTCACTAAAGCATTGGTTGGAGTGAAATTTTGCCAGGGAACAAGTCATCTGCTTTCTGACCCCTGTATCATCACTTCAGGGGAGCCATATTGTCATTCCCAACACCCACCCCAATCTAAGGGCTCCAGGACCTGCCCTGCTGTTGGCCAGGATGTCTCAAGGGAACTTCGTTTCAATGGCTTATGTCCTTTAGCATCAAGTCCCCTCAGCACCCCCGGGCCTAGGACCTTACCTCTACCTATGCCAACACCCACACACACACATCCCCTGTACTTGCCCCAACTCTGGTCCAAGCCGTCCCCATCAGTCCTTGCCTGGAGTCCTGCAATAAACTTCTAACTCATCTCCTGCTTCCCTCCCACCCCTGCAATCCAGTCTCTTTACACCATCTTCTTAAAACCTCAGTCATACCCACGCCACTCTTCAGATCAAACCCCTTCAAGGCTCTCCATCTCTTGAGAATAAAATCCACACTTCCTGCCACATCCTACCAAAAAATCTGTATTAAATCAAGACTGTGACTGTCTCTCCATCTCACATTCTGCTACCATCTCCAGCAGCACTGCCTTCCTGGATGTTTCTCAAATAAGTTATAAACATATGGTTGTTTCTTTCTTAAGACACAATTTATAGTTATAAGTTTTATAAGCTTTATAATTTGAATTTATAATCATTAGCCTGTTGTTTACTTATCTTCTTTTTAAATCAGCCACCTCCACCAGAATCTATGCTCCTTAACACCAGGGACCAGATCTGTGAATTCCGAGCACTGAGCACAGCTCCTGGCACTTAACATTGGCTACAGTCATTTGTTGAATGAAAGATGAATAAACAAACCCCCCATGGACTGGAGTCCTGACTCTAAATATCAGAAGCCCTAGGACATTTTGCAGTCATGAATCACTGCACACATTTATAGACCTGGGACACTCAAAGCCAGATGAAAGAGGAATAATACATTCAGCAGATTTATCTACTTTCTGATTTTACACCCACTGTGTATGTTTCAGGCCTAGCAGAGCTCTGGCCCTGATCCACTGTCATCCCTACTCCTGTACCTACTGATTCTGGTTCTCAGAATCAAGTTCAGCAATCTGGGCATAGAACTTTATGTCATCTACTGAAGCTACTACTTCTGATTCCCAACTTAAACCTGGCCTTGAACTCTGATTTCTTGGTTTTCCCTCCTTCCTATGCAACTTACTGTTACAGACCTGGCCACACCCCCAGATCCCAGGTCTCTCATGTGCCACCAGGCAGGATGGGGTGCTGAACCTACCCCCTGCTACAGAACACGTTCATGTGCACTGCTAGCCTATCCAGCCACCTTCCTCCAAGCTGCCTACCTCCTGAAGTCCTGTCTCCAGAATACAATCACTTGGCATGTGTTCATTTATTCACTCATGCAACAAGCATTCTTAGAGCATCTTCTAGATCTTGTAACTACGGTACTACATGAAAATATACAAGATGTTTTCTACCTTCAAAGGAAGAGAGAGAAGTAATCTAAATCCAGAGTGATGAAATATCTATGCAGTAAACTATAGGGAAAGGAAACTTAACCGGGAGGAGAAGTAAATGGAGATCAGAGAAGGTTTCCAGGAAAAGAGGCAAGAAGAGAAGGACAAGGAAAAGTTAACCAGATTAATGTTGGGGAGAGGCAATCTGGAATTCCAGACTGAGGGGCCACATGAGTGACTCTCTTGCCACATGTCAGTTTGCTCAGGCCATCACTGGGCACCATACTCTCTTGCATATGTGCTGCATGCCCGAATGGAATTCTTTATCGCACCTGCTCCCAAATAGCTACACCTTGCCAGCTGGCTTGTCTGCTTCCTCAGTCTCAGCTTATCCCTCTATGTGTACACACACAAACACACGCAAGTACTTTTTTCTTTAAAATATGTGCCGCTTGCCCTCAGCATACCATGGATACCTCTAAGAAGTCCAGAAACACCCAAAGGATCAAGTTATTGAAATGACAGATCTAGGTGTTCTCTAAGCATTCTTATGGACTCTTGGGCTGAGGCATCTTACACTGTCAGCTTAGGCTGAATGCCCAAAGCATAGATCTTTGAGCTAAAAGAACATGAGAAATGTAAGACTGTAAGCTAGACTGAAGTGATGGTTTGAAGATGTATGTACCCCAGAAAAGTAAATTCTTAAAGTTAATCCATTCCTGTGGGTGTGAACCCACTGTAAGTAGGATCTTGTGGTGAGTAGGATCTTAAGTTAAGATGTGACCCACCTCATTCAGGGTGGGTATTAATCCTCAGACAAAGAGAAAAGGCCACAGAAGCAAGAAACTAGAAGAAACAAAACCCAGAAGAAAAGGGAGAGATCAGCAGACTCTACCATGTGCCTTGCCATGTGACAGAGGAGTCCAGGATTGCCTGCAGCTGGTCTTTAGGAAGAAGGTATCATCTGGATGATGCCTTGATTTGGACATTTTGATGGCCTCAGAACTGTAAGCTCGTAAGCTAATATATTCCCATTGTAAAAGCAAACCCATTCCTGGTATACTGCTTTTGGCAGCCTCGCAAACTAGAACAATTGGAAAATCCATGAGGGCATGAATTAGGTCAGACTAATTTAGTACCATTAGAACAGAATCCCAACAGAGTAGGTGCTCAAATATTTGCCGAATTGAATGTTGCATCAACTCACATAAGCAGTTCCATCTAATACAGGATCTCTCTGGCAATAACATTAAGCAACATTTTTGAAGGGGAACACAATGGTTGCCCTTCATGATATCAAACACAAAAGGCTAGCAAAGTACTCTGAACATCCCTCTTTCCCTTAATAGTCCATTATGTACATGTCAGCCGTGATACACGATGCAAATGTGGCTCCAGAGTCGTATGCCTGTGAGCACCACTGCCTGGGAAGTGTTTCTGAGCTGCCACAACAGGCATCATTTTTTTTCTCAGTGCTGCAACTGCCAGAAGATATGTTTAAATCATTACTTGAAATTCCTTTCCCAACCAAGCCTCTTTTCAGAGCTGTTAACAATAAACAAAATGTGCTGACTTGAGTTTTACTTTCTCTCCTCCCCCCCTACATTCCCCCTGTGGGACCATCAATGAATCATGAAATGGCTCTGGTCAGGTAACAGTGAAAGAAGCAAAGAAGGAAGTTCTGTACCTGTCAAACATGCAGATGTTGGAGAATGGAGACTGTGCGGCTCAATTTAGCCAAGGGACGTGACCCTTGAAATAACTGGCGCCTCTTTTAATAAACTATTCATCGTATAGCCTTCTGATTTTATTATTCTTGAGTCATTTATTTTCAAGGAAGCCACAATTATTGCTTAGTTCAGAAGTTATAAAGTAAACCATAAAAACACACTCCTAATAGTGAAGGCAACTCTTTCAGGGCCTACAAAATGATATAAATGGATTCTCATGTTGTTTCATTTCCATAGAAGGGAGTTTTTATAGCCTGTTCTTCTATCAACACAGCATATTAAAGCTCTCATCCAGTGCTAGAGTTTCCAAAGGAGAAAAAACTTTGGAAAGGGAAAAAAAACATGAGTGGGGGCAGTGGTGAGCACAGAAGGAGTAGCGCACTTCTTGTCATAACCTACGCAGAGACCAGCTGGCAAGGACGAGAGGAAGCAGGGCTGGCTAACCTGGCTACAGACACTGAGCCCTCAGGGGAAAGTGGGGCGTCCAAGAGCCAGAGTCCATCCAAAAGACCAAGACAGGCTCCATTCAGGCAGGACTTCATAAACCAGAGTTCATTCCAGGAGTCATTGAAAGAGTCAAGCAGCAGGAAAAAAAAATAATTCAAAGCAGGGACCACACTGCTGATGTGACAGATCCATACTCCGTCTCAGCATGTGCATGGGAATCTCAGAGAAAGACTCAAACCATCACCAGAGGTGAATTCCCTTGTTCTAGTTATATGATGCTGAAAGGACATGAAAAATGTAAGACAACAAGCTTGGTGGAGTCAGGATCCTAGTGCATAGTACGGGTCCAATACACAGTCGGGATTCCTCTCAAAGGACTTCATACACAGCCAGACCTCAACAGCCTTGGGAGGATCAGACACCTCCATCCAGCCAGGTAGAAGATGACAAGAAAATGTGGTATGCCATATCCAAACCCAGGAGGTCATAGTCTGGAGCACAGTCCAATTCCCAGGGAGTCAGGGGTAGGACAACACTTTAAGTTTGCAGTGACCTAGAGAGGGGCTTAAGGACCATGAGGTTCAGTGTCCATCATGGCAAAACCATTCTGAACCTCAGAAACTTGTGGATTGAGGCTGAGGACAAGTGGATAGAGGCTGAGGGCAAACTGTTGGCTCGGGCTCGGGCTCAGGAACTGAACAAAACTGAGACTGCTGCCAAGGGCATGGGCAATGCCAGGTGGGAGAGAACAGGGAAAACGGGGCTAAAGTGTCAGAGCAAGTCATGTACCAATCATCCACAAGTGGATATACCTGAGTAATTGTCAATAGATCACAAAATAAGAATTGTCAACAACTACATAAATTTTGCACATATTAGACATTTCACAAATATACACATTACAAAGTTGAGAACATATTCTATATTCAATTTTCTATGCTGCCTTTTTACCCTCAGAAAACTATGCTGAAGCTAATCTAAATTAATTTAACTCCCACTACACCACATACTTCCATTGAGCGTGGGGTCCACAGACTGCCACCTTTCACTGCCCCATACTAGGTCTTTTTCTACGTGACACTGCATTCTTGGCCAATGCCTCTAAATGATGCCTCCATTAAAGCAATGGTCCCATGAATTTGGAATTGTTTGCATCTCTGTACCCTCTGATACACCATGATCTGCTGGAAAGAAAGGGTCATTTTTTATCTCCATATCCTCAAGGCATGCATAATAAATGAATCAATTAATATTTGGAAGACTCAAAAAGGAAGAGGAGCAAGTACATTTGGTGAGCTAATATGGACTGGTATTTAATTAATTCATGCATTCAACTACATGCCAGCACTGTGCTATGTATAATAGTATATTAGCCATGCTAAGAAAATAATAGCAGGATAGGTCCCTGCCGACAGGCACAAAGCAAGTTTCGGGAATGATGAGTGCTAGCTGCCACTAACTAAACACTTGCTCAAAGCCTCTGCTCTGCCTTCTGCTTATTGAGCAAACTGGATCCAGGCTCAGGGATATGATCACTCCTGGGCCACCCCCTGGAGAAGACGGGACTCCTACCATGAGCCACACACAGTTATGTTTGATCTCACTTCATTCTCACAATTATTATGCCCAGTCTACCGATGATGAAGTTGGGTAGTTATCCAAGGCCCTATAGCTAGGATATGACAGAGCTGGAATTCAAACCCAGCTGTGAGAAGTTCTTAACCACTCCACAGCACTGTTTGGCTGAGGGATTAGGAGTGGACTGAACCTGCAAATTATAGGCTTTGGTATTTGCAAGTAAAATTCTAAGTGGCTTAACAGTACAGAAGCCCTGAAGGCTCCCATATGTGAAGAAAATGCCTGAGCCACTGTTGGAAACCTCTCTGCCTTTCAGTTCCCAGTGCCTGCGTGTCTTAGTCTTCCAGGACTGCTATGACATGAATTTATTAACCAAGAAGAATTTATTGGCTCATGGTTTTAGAGACAAGAAGTCCCAAATCAAGGCATTTACAAGGCATTCTGCTGGTGGCTTGCCCCAATCCTTGGGGTTCCTTGACTTGCATCTCTGCGTCCGTCACATTGTAATGTCCTTGGTCTTCTCCTGCGACTTTCTCTGACTTCCAGCTTCTCTTCTAAGTCCTCCAATAATAAGAATTCAGGCCTACTCAGATCTAATTTGGCCTTATCTAAACATGATCTTTAGAAGATCCTACTCACAAATGAGTCTACACCCTGACTCACCTGAACAAATTCAGGTATTCTCTACAAATGGGTTCACATCCACAGGAACATGGATTAAGCCTTGAACATGAGCCAATCCCCAATACTGATCAAGCCTGACCTCTAGGCTCACGCCACCATCACCCAACCCTCCCGTGAATCTGCTGACACTGGCCAATCAGTGAAAATTTATGAAGTATCTGTTATGTGCCAGGAGCTCTGTTGAATATTAGGGGCACTTTCATTGAGGAAAATACACTCTAGTGAAAGAAATAAATAGAAAAAGAGACATTTTATCAGAGTGGCAAGTAGTACTGCATGGCTAAGCACAGGGCATTATGGGAAGCACATTCCAAAGATGAGACATAATGTTTCAACCTGCCCTGAAATTCCAACCCTTTTAAAGTGGAAATTGAATGGTTAAACCCAAGCAAAGACAACAGTCAGATGTCACAATAAGTTCGACAGCTAGGGGAGACAATAATAACTTAGGATAAAATGCCTGCCACGGGGTTTTTGAGAAACTAGTGAGGATAACAGAGAGGGCAAGTGGTCAGCAGCCACTCAAAATCATCTTCTCTGATCCTTCAGGCAGAGTTGCCCCATATAGATAAGTTTGAAGGTAATGGTCACGCAAGCCCTCGCTGGCTGTTCCAAATATCCTACACACCAGGCAGCACATGTGCCACTCTCAAAATAACACAGTTTTGTCACACCTGGAAAAATTCATATAATCCCCATTCCTTTCTATAGTAATATCTGGTATTAAATAGTACTTTAGAATTTATAAAGTATATTCACAAGTATTATATCATTTGATCATCACTGAGCAGGAGGCCCCCATTTTACAGACAAATAATCTAATCCTCAGAGAGGCTCAATGATAAAGTTTCATAAATGAAGAGAGAATTAAACAAGTTCTTCTGACTCCAAGGTGAGCTCCACTGCCTCAAACTGCTTTGTTTGCTAAAATCTTAACTACAACATTAGATTCATAGGTTTTTAAAGTACTTATTTGAATGCTGTTTTCTTTTCATATTAACAGTAACTGTTGCTATTTAGCAGTTACTAAGACCTGTATATTAGGAAATGTGAGGAAAGACCAGGGTGAAGAGCAGCTTTGAAATTGCCCTCTATTTGATCAGGTTCTGAGTAATTGTTAAAATCATATACACTTTCTTTGGATCCCTATAAAGTTTCTGCAGTATTACAGCACCCAAAATACCAATTTGCAATTTTCTCAGCCCTTCATTGAAGTTATTTTTGCCAATTACCTGGTGTTAATATTAATTAAATATGGGTTGCAACTTGAAATGTGGTGTTATCAATGGAACTCAGCTGTAGGAATAAAAGTAAAAATTTCAATTGAATTTAAATGTTTCCTTTCACGATAGTATTTTACAACATTAATACTTTTGTCAAATTGATTTTTGCCTGCTGGAAGTCATTTTTCCAAAGCAATGAACATCTGAGGGAAAAAGCTGCTCTTTATGTATTCTTTCCTTTCTGTCATTGAAAATACTTTGCTTTAATCTTAAAGTGAATCCGTTTTGGTTAATAGATACTCGGTTCTTATTTATAACTCAAGAGAAAAAAACGCATTTGTTTTAAAACTGTACTAAGATATAATCAGTGAGCACTTTTCAATAGCATAGTAGGAAAGGAATTTCCCTTATTTTGTTTGCTCCCCACCAAAAAAAAAAAAAAAAAAAAAAAATCACTATCATCAAACTTTTTAGCAAGTGTCAGTCATTTTATATACAAAACTTAATTCATTAAATCGGTTTAGTCCATTAATATTTCAAGCAGATCCAGCCAAGTCCAAGGACCTCTGTGGTACCAACTCTGAGATTTTAAGATTCTGAACACATGTCAGGCAAAAGTCAAAAGCTTCCAGCATTTGCAAATTAGGGGGGAAAGTCATGTAGAAGATTTGACAGAATCAGGTCTATTCTTCCCCCTGTAATATATGCGATGAAGACTTGCAGGCCCGTCATCTTCAATAAGCCATTCATAAACACGATGGCTGATTAAAGGAGGTGTGTTGCCATACTGTGCATATCCACAACGAAAAGATATAATGAATTCACATATTCCTTTCATCTTCAAAGATAAAGCTTTCGCTTCTTTGCCCTTCATAATGATAGTGGTAGCATTAACATTTATTATCCTGGCTTCTTTTAAAAATTAAAATAATGAGGTAAGACAAAGAAGTGAAAGAACCTGTCTAAAGACTCAAGGAAGTCATTTATTGAGACCCAAGCTACCAGCCCCAGAGTTTATGACAAGAAAAGTATGAGTGAATATTAGCCCCTTAATTACAACATCATTGAAAAATCATATCAAATGATTCAAACAAATCAGAAACAGGGGGCTTTCCGTCTCATTTGAGGGCTTGTCAAGTAGGTGATGGATAAGCCTTAACAATCAGCAACAACGAAGCTATTTCCTTCCCTCTAGCCAAAAGAGGCCAAAGAGGAAAACAAAAATAAATTAGGCCAGAAAGGACTCTCTGGATATCCAGTTTTCCAGTTGCCATCCTAAAGATCAGCACTTTGGAATTACACAAAGCAGGACTGTTGAGTACTCAGTACATGGCTATACTGGCAGTGCCCACCGCAATCCTCCTGTGAAGCTCTTGAATACACACAAGGTATTTCCCTGAGTGCAATCCTTCTTCACTATCACCCCCTCTCAAGGACACTTCTTGATTTTCTGCCACGGTACCAGAAAACTTCAGCTATGCCTTTTGTCAAAAGTTACTGTTTTCTTAGGAAAAACTGCCTTTAAATCTTTTTTCTTCAAGAACTCCTTCCACCTTCTCCCATCACAGAACCCTTCTTCAAAGGAGGCTGAGAACCCTCCCATTGCCACCAACCCATCAGAAGAGAGTATACTGCCACGCTCTTAGTTTCCATTGCCAAGTCTAGACCATTATTCCCACACCTTGTATAAAGCTTCTCCTCCTCTATCCTCAGCTCCACTTGCTTCTCACTCTACGTGTTCTACCTCAGCAATCACATTTCTCCCTCAAGAATCAATTCGATGAGGATGAGCTTCAGGTCTGCATCTCAGCTCCTACCCCGCCTCTGGACACATGTTCCTTGATGCTCTTCTCCACAAAGATATGCACAGGCACACATCATTTTATTGTGCTTTGCTTTATTGCTCTTCACTGATATTGTGTGTTTTACAAATTGAAGGTTTGTGGCAACCCTGTGTCAGGTAAGTCTTTTTTCTTTTTATTTATTTATTTATTTATTTATGTATTTATTTATTTTTATTGTGGGTAAAAATCAAATTTTTCACAATACAAACCAGTATTTGTAAAATGATATATAGGTATATATGCATATATGTGCATTTGATTACATAAATGTTATTATTTTTTTCGTATATATTTTAAAAGATGTGTCACATTTTAGTTAAGGCATGTACATCATTTTTTAGACATAATGTTACTACACACTTCATAGACTACAGTATAGTGTAAACATAACTTTTATAAGCCCTGGGAAACCCAAAAATACAGGTGACTTGCTTTTTTGCAATATTTGTTTTATTGCAGTGGTCTGGAACCGAACACACAATATCTCCCAAGTATGCCTGTACTGGTACCTGAATTTTAATGTGCTCATAATCAAACCCATGCTTCCCACCCTAAACTGACCTTTATACTTAACTATCTCTTTTCTATTCATAGCACTTCCATTCTCCCAGTTGCCAGGTATGGACTTTCAAGTTCATCTTTCTTTCTTACCTTCAAACTCTACTTCCAATCAGTTGCTAAAGTCCATAGACTCCACCTCACAAATGTCTCTCAAATCTGCCCTCTTTTCCATTTCTATTATCACTACCCTATATCAAGCCAAGGCTGTTGCAATGGCTTCTCAACTGGTCTCCCCATCTTCCATTTCTCACTGGTACAATCTCAAATACACATCCTGATAGATCCATCTCTCCTCAGTAGTTTCCTCCATTGTCTAGAAAATTAAGGATAAAATGGTTATTCCTTGATTTGAAATAACAACTGTGTGCCAGTGCCAAGGCTTCTAATCACTACACAAATTATGCTCCCGCCAAGCTGTGCTATGTGCTGATCCCAAATTTGTTTTTTGCCTTCCCCAGTGAAAGTCCTATAGTCCAGAGATGGCTTGGGCTAAGACTATAGCAGCTAGCATAACAAAGGGTTATTTGCCTTTATTTTATCAAGTTATCTCCTCTCGCTCTGTCCCTTAGAAGAGCCTCGACAAGAGAATAGTCATCAGACAGGTCTGTGTTCATGACCACCATTTGCTCATAAACCTCATTCACCCAGATTCACAGAGGACATTTCCTAAGTCTCAGATTTTGGAAAAATGAAAACCATTCTAATCAAACCACACAAGCAATTTGTCTCTAAACAGATTTTCATTTCACTATCATTCCATTATGATTTGTCTGAATTAATCAGAGATAAGATGTAGGAAGCCTCAATTTAGACTGAAATTTCATAGCAATCAATGTTGCTAAAGAGAGAACTTCAGGCTAGAGTACAGGACAAGTTATAAGAGTTGGAAAAATATTTAATCTAATTAATTGGCAGACACTCCAGAAAATGAATTTATACACCTCCTTTGCAGTCAGTATACTAAGGTTTTTAAAAACACACTACTAACACAATGACAGAGATGTCATCGATATTTTACTAAGAGCAACAAATGTTACAGAACTAACGAATTTACATTAGAGGCATCAGATAAATTCAGAATGGTTTAAGTTGCTCCCACTTGCCATTCCCATTAATATCATTGTCATGTAAAAGATTTAATTTTCAGCTATTTTTGTTCTAGACACAATCTTTGTCATTAAAATGAGGGATGATTTTGTTATTTAATATATTCCATGGCATACTCTAGTGTGGTACTAATTTGGCCTTTTCAGTATTCTGCATATTAACTGAAAATCTATCCCTCCTCCATCCCCCAGATTAGTGACAACTGAAATAGAATGGACAGCCAACCAAGTCATAGAATACTGAAAGGATTAACACAGAAGAAACATGTTGGTCTAATCAGGGGCATACACAAGGCACTCACATTTTTTCTCCCATACCAGTGACTAAGAAACAAGAATAATGGATGGCACCATTTGAATCCTTTCACATGACAGTATTGCCAAAGTATGGCAATGCCCCCTAAAAAGTGGAAACTAAATATTTCTCATTTTAGTCAAAAGAATAAAATTGCAACGTCACTAAGCTTTTAGAACAATGCATTATATCAGAGTCTGCAAAAGTTGTCAAATAATGTCAAATTTTCATAATAATCTACTTCACGTACACAAAATGTATTCTGGAATTGAAGAATGTGCAGGGTCACTGCGAACACATATCATTTCAATACATACTCTATTTATTTCCTTCTCTTGTTGAATTATTACCCTGGTGAGAACTGACATCAGCTACAAAAATAATGCATTAACCCTGCTTCTAGAAGCTATTGTTGTCATTTGACTGGGCATTTCCTCTAAGGATAAACTTTTATCCAAGAAGATAATATAATTTGCCATAATTTAAAGTTCAACCAAATGTTCCGAACAATTTTTATAGCAATAGTGATATACTGTAATTTAAAATTCCAGAGAGCAAAGATTATGGCTGCATCAACACTTACAGCAAGTGTGAGCAGTTGTCCAATTAAACCAGTCAAACCTGTCCAAGAAGATCAAGGCTTTACCACATTTTTCTACAACTGCGCAGCACTACAAACAAATGTTAATCATACCAAATGCTGTGTATAATAAATGCCTATGCATTATCATGAACTCTACCAGAATAGATTCCAGGCACCTGCAAGTCTTTCAAGAGAAGACCTTCTTCTAATGACTTTAAACTCTTTGTCCTTGGTAATTCTCGTTAAACCCAAATCACTGCTGTGATCTTTTCCTGAGGTGAAGCCTCCAAGAAAGACAATAAATTATCAACATAATTTCTTCCTTCAAGTTCAAAATTACTAAACAACAGTCAATGGACACTAATTTTTAATTTTTCCACAAAACAATGTGATTATTTTTATAAAGAATATGTAAATTTTTGTTCAGTAAGTCTTTTTCTTTTTATAATAAGTCTTAATAAGAATAATAGTCTTTGTTAAGGAACAAAAATATGCCTTCTTTCATCCACAAAGATATGTTATTGACTAATCAGCAATAGGGTTTGTGCTGTAGGTTGTTTTTTGTTCTGTTCATCTTTTTCCAAACAGGAGAATGGATCTACAAACTCATGGCTAGATATACAAGTTGGTGAAATGCCTACAGAAATTTGGATAAGCACCTTGCAAAAGAGCCCAGGATGGTCCCCATCAGCACCTGGTTCCAACTGACTTTTTACATCTTGTCCTTCATCCCACTGTAAACTTCAGAGTTTATGGTAAGAATAAAAATGCAAAAGTCGAATATGACAGGAAGAATATCATGTAAGTATAGCCTTGGGGGCTACTTCCATGCTGTTTTAATATGATTTCTAGTCTTAATCCCTCTAGTGTTGGATGTTAAAATCCATTGCATTTTTTTTTATTTTATTTTAATGACTTGCTAATGTAAACTTCCATCTAGAACAATCAAATAATATGTCATTTATTCAAATTTACAATGGCTCTAATGTGCCAGCAAACTTCCTTGTCAAAACAGACAACTTAAAAAGTGTTCCCCTGGGTCAAAAGCTCTACTTCCTAAATTAGCACCAAAATGTCACCTTGACAGACCTACGAACAACATTTATAAAAACCCAGCTTCCCTCTAGAGTGGACAGCCTAGGTCACACATCTGTAGAAGCTCTAATTATTCCACCCAAACAAGAAAGTGCTTGGAGGTGCTCAGACATCAGCCACCTGTCACCTCCCAAGACAACAATCTGATAAATATATGCTTACCAATCTCCCTGGAGATCTGGGTGAAGGCCTCGACACCACTTTCTCCGTAGTTCCCTTCGGAAGCCAGCGTTGACACATAATTCCACCCCAGCTCCGTCACAATGTCCACCATGGCCTGTGCTTGGTAGGAGTCTGGCGGGACCACCCGAGAGAAAAAGTCATACCTGGTGTTATCACTTAGCTCTGGGGCTGTGGATGCATAGCTGATTTGAGGTATCTGCAAAGCAAATGACAGGCCGTTTCAACCCATGAGAAATCTTGTAGAATGATGGATTGTCACAAGTGACTGAACAGCCAAAATTCTACCAGAAACCCAGACTTATAAGCCTAAAGCCAAGATGTGGTTTTATGGTCACCAATTTAATTAAAAAGTATCTTATAAAGGCCTGTGGGCTCATTTTCTTTCAAAGCACAATATTTCTAAACAGAAAGAATTTAGTTTTGCTTCAGATTCAGATTTGGTTCTGAATCCAAAGCAAAACAACTGTGCTTTTTGTTACTATTGCTTTTTTATTCTGTACATGACATGTTCTGATAAATAATGAGGCAGAAATGAAGATTTCGTATAGATACATATGAGGAAAATGTCACCTCTGAAATTGTCTTTGGCCTTAGGACAGAAAGGCTACACAGCGACTAACAGGGAATTTAATATGAGTTCTTTTTACATCTGATACCATTTTAGTCTTAAAATTATATTTTTGGTAAGATATTTTAAATAGATAATTTTACCATGTCTATTCACTGCTTATTGATACAATCATGGAGTACCATGAAAATATCTGGTAACAGCCAAGCACGTATTCCTTAATAAAAACATTTTACCAACCCATCCCCCAAAAGTCACAAAATAAGAAATCCACAGCCTAACTTCCTTTAAAAAAAATACTATTTTCCGACAAACAGGGTGAATTGCTAGAAGATTCTTAAAACCAGGATTCCTAGTGTATTTTCCTAAACAAACCTGAACTGAGTAAATAATTTACCATCTGCCACAAATCGCCCCTCCCCCAAATGTAACATTTACTCATATATCCATGTGAGGACTCACTATACCAGTGAAAAATACTTTGATACAAACACATCGAAAGAAGTAAAGAGTAGGACATCCAGGCTAGAGTGGGGCATGGAAAATACAGGAAGTCTGGCAAGAAGGCAAGAAAGACATTTCAGTCACAGGGAACTGCGTATCTAAAGGCATAGGGTCAAGAACAGTCAAGGTATATTCTAGGACTTGCAGTTTTAGATGTCAGGAATGTCTGATACCAAGGGAGACATGTTGGGAAATGCAACTGCAAAGGTGGACAGAATCCAGATTAGGAAGGGCCATTCAGGTATGACAAGGAGTGTGGACTTTACCCAAACGCCAAAGGGAAGCATGGGGAATGGCATGACCAGATGTTTGTTTTAGGAAGAGCACATTGGCAGCAGTGGAGAAAGCAGCAGGCCTCAAATTTCAGTGTGCACTCAGGTAGCCCCATTCCCAAAGATTCTGGACCTACATGTGTAGAGACCTAGGAGTCTGAATTTTAATCTGCCCCCCCCCATGAGAAATGGTGCAGGTAGACCCTGCAGTATACTTAGAGATGCACTGAATTAAAGGGAAAACAGACTAGATGCAGGAAGATAAGTTACAAAACTATTAAAGTCTAAGCAAAAAAGTATGAGAACTGAACTAAGATAGTGGCAGAGGGTAAAAAGGAAGGGGCTAGAACCTAAAAGTATCTAAGGGATGGAGATAGGAAGAAATATGGAATGACTCTCAGTTTTGGGTCTTTGGCAACTGAGTGGATGGTATTTCTATTTAGCAAGATAGGTAGAGGAAGAGGAGGTGATTTAGAGAGCAAAAAATGATGAGTTCAAATTTATACTTGTCTGTTTTGAGGTTCCTTTGAGATGAATGGAAGCACCTAAAAAGAGCAATGAGATTTGGGGACCTGGAGTTCAAGAGAGCCTTCGGGACTGGAGATAATGATTGGAGTGGGGAAGGGGGACATCATGGAAGAGGTAGTTAAAGCCATGGGAGAAAAGCATGAAAAGTGAAAGGAGAAGAGCAGTTTGGGAGTAGCTATGCTCCTTCACTCCTCTGTAAAAGTTTAATGGTGAAAGTGGCTCCAAGATGCCTAGATACAGGTTACTTGGTTGAAGGTGTAGGTTTGATTCGTACATTTAAAAAATGAGACTTGCTCTCCAGCAGATCCCTGCAGCCAGCGCCAAGCCTCTACGTCAAAGAGGTTGCAGTTCCTCTTTCCCATAGGGGTTGCATGCCCTGGGGTCCAGGAGTCACCTACCATCCCTGGCTCAGACAATTCCCAGTCCACATGGACGTTTTGACTCCACTCTTGACAAATTTAAAATCCCTCCACATCTGAATAAACTTTCTTCGGACTAGAGACCCCTGCTTCACATCAGTGGTCAGTGAAGTGACACTGAACATCCTAGGATAAAAAGTTTCAGTCATCCAGGGAACAGAAGCAGAACTTGCTTGGAGCTCTCCAGGGTGCTGCTGCTTGGATCTGCCTCCCCTCACAGGACTTGGGCTCTGGAACACCACCTCCTGAATCCATTCTGCTTCTGTGAAACCTGCAACTACCTATACTGGTTAAAATGATTACTCAAGCTAGCACGTTTAACCCTGAATTCTTTCTGGGGACCTTGAAATCCAGTCTGACCTGTCTTCTTTCTGTCCATGTGCTTTCTCTGCCAAAGACTCTGACCCTATTTGGGAAGATTGCTCCCTTGCCTAGGTGTTTTGCCTTTGTGGGGCATGATACTCAGCAAGGACAGTCCCATCTCAAACCACACAGTCTTGACCTGCTTTACCTTTCCTCATTTACTTCTAAAGGACCTTAAAAGAGACAATGGATAACTCAGAGAGCTTTACCCCTTACTAGGGAAGATCAAGAGTATATGCATTTTTATGTTATAATGTTATGACAGGGATTCAGAAGGCTGACTTTCACTTTGGAAGAAATTCTGTGTATGCATAAGTGGGGGGGTGTGTATGTGTGTATGTGTGAGAGAGAGAGAGAAAGAGAGAGAGAGAGAGAGAACAGAAGGAGAGGAGAGAATACTACAGAAAATTCTACAGCACTGTAGCTGTACATAATAATCCTCCCACTTCCTCAGCTACTCAGAGTCCAGCAATAAAATGCCCTATACATCCCCACCCTTCCTATAATAATGAGCCACCCCTTTCTAAAAATGAGCACAATGTGTGAAAATTGAGTGTTTGAAACCAAAACTAATTATCTCAAATTACTACCTTCAGTCAGTCACTTTCAGGGCTGTTTAATTAGCAGTCAGCATCATGTTTAGGATTAATTAAACAGGTGTAAAGAGTATATAAAATAAAAGAGCAGTTAGAAGATGGTCGTTTGAATAAGTAATGGTCTTTCTCCCCAAAGTCTTGAATCACTTTCTCCTTCTGGATCAGCATATAGAAAAGCAATGTGAAAGTACATGTTTGTATTTTCATTTCTCCAATTTTTTATAAGACACAGTCTACAACAATGCACATCAGCTTATACTGATAGGGTATTTCAAAACAACTTTTCAAGTCATCGTGAAGACACATCCCATTTTTATTTTATTCTGATAGACCACTGAACATTGGTTCATTAAACATTTTAATTTCTGTGCCAGCATCCCCAATATTTCCACTATCTTCAAAATTAACCTCCTACTGGCAACTGAAATAGGATTGAAATCTAGAATGTTTATTTCTCTTTTCCTACACCAAATCCACTCTAACTACTCCCTCGACTCTGGAGGTTTCATCTTCCAGAAATAACAACTGGAAATAAGGCAGGGTGTGAGAGAGAACTGGAGAGAGAGATGAGAGGAGGGAGAAAAGAAGGAAAACATACTGGTAATATGAGTTAGGAAATTAATCCTGCAACATTTCTCCCATCCCTTTTTAAGAAGCAGCATCCTTTATAAGCCTCTGTTGATTCCCATATGCTCATTTAAAGGATAAAACCCAAACTCCAAACTCTTCAGTATGGCTCACAAAGACTATCAGATTCTGTCCATCCACCCTTCCTACATCCCATCTTCTCTGACCCACAAACGCACCTTAACCTTTCAGTATTTATGCCATTCCCCATGCTGTTCCCTGCATGGGGATTGTCTTCATTTTCCAGGCTGCTTAGTTTTCCATCCCATGCAATGGGTTGGCTTAAATAATGTGAATTTATTGGCTCACGGTTTTGAGGCTAGGAGAAGTCCAAAATCAAGGCATCAGCAAGGAGATGCTTTCTCCCCAAAGTCAGTAACATTCTGGTGCTGGCTTGCTGACATTCCTTGGGGTTCCCTGGCTTGCATTCCTGCTCATGTTTTGCTTGGCGACATCCTACCCTTTCTCTTCTGGGTTCTTGCTATGCCCGTCTTCCGGCTCTGCCCTGTGGCTTTCTCTGATTCTGACTTCTGGTTTCTTTCTCTTTATAAAGTCTCCAGTAATCGGGATTAAGACACAACGTCATTAACACCTTACTAAAACTAACGCCTTCAAGAGAGTCCATTTACAATGGCTTCATACCGAAAGGAATGCAGATTAAGAATAAGAACATGTCTGAATTGGACACATAATTCAACCTACCATAGGGATACTCTTTCTGCACTCCTCTTCCTGATGATCTTCTACACAAATTCAATATCGAGCTCAAAAGTCACCTCCTCCCTGGGACACTTTCACTAACTCTATCAGGCAGGCTGTCTTTTGCTGCTCCAGCTCCATAGCCCTTATTACCTAACATTAGAATCGTGACTGTCTGCTGGTTTATGAACTTCTTAAGGGCAAGGTCTCTGTGTTATTTGTTTTGTATTCCCAGCACCTGACAGTAAAAGTGCTCAAGGAATTTTCTGAAGCAATTAAACTGTGATAAGAATTTTGATATAGCCTCTTCCCCCTGGCTCCCTACACTGCAATCCATCAAAATATTGTGCAGGCTCCTCTCCATTTGGCCCTCTCAGTCCTTCAAGTCCATCTGCTTTATATCCTAGGAGGCTGCTCTCTATGAACCGCATTGCCCAGAGCTCCCTTGCCTCTGATTTCTAGTTGAGTTTGGCCAATGAGAGGCACCAGCAAGAAATGGAAGGGCAGGAAGAGAGAGAAGTCAGAGAATTTATTTCCCCAGCTCCTTCTCTATCCCCTCAGTGTTTCTTTACCTGACAGTCTCTTACCAGGTTCCAGTAACGATTCCTCCCACCCTTCTTGCCCCTTCAGTCCTTCCCATGGTTGCTAGTTCCTGAGTGCTTCACCTTTCCAAGTTGGTTCCTGTAACCGGGCACACACCATGTGAATGGGCCTTTGTTAACCTCTCTTCCATTACCCCTCTGAGTGTACCAGAAGCCTAACCAATATACCCACTATTACTGGTCAGTGTAGAAGGCACAATCTACTGCTGTGCATCCTCACACACAGCCCTGCCTCAACCTCTTAGGCTTTTCCTCCCCCTTCCCTTCCAGCCTTCTCTTCCACTGATCTGATGTGACTTTTTCCTTTTCTTTCTCTTTTAGTTCCTTCAGGCATCATATTGCATCATTTCAAAACACCTGTCATTTTGCTTTTCTTCATTTTCTCATTTTCTTTCTGCCGAGGTTTCATAAGAATACAATGCATGCTTAAAATAAGGCTACATTTCCATTGCCCAAATAAAGCAAATTTGAAGCAATTAATTACACAATTCAGGATACTCATTGTCATACCCTCCCTAAATAGTTGTTTTCAGTTCCACTTGTCTGATCATTGTTTTGGTGAGGAGAAAACCCTTCCCCTGCTCCCACTACAGTCTTCAACCCACAGAAGAGGATATTCCTGCCCCTCACCCCTCTTAAGGAGTTCCAGAACAAATACTTCCTATCTAGCTCTCCACCCTTTACTTCCTCTCCCCAGAAGGGAGAGAAAACCACCAAAGGTCAGAGTTATTCACTTACTGCAAGAGCAGAGAAGGTGACCAACTTCAAAAGCAGGAAGCAGGCTCTGCCTCTATTCTCTGGCCTGCCCACATCCATCCCTGGGCTTCTTTTTTCTGTAGGTTAAGGGAACAAACAGGCCCTTCCTTCTGGGTGGGAGGAAGCCCTCCCCTCTGCTTCATATTCCACTGGCAATCAGGTGTGTGAGAGAGGCCTGAAGCCCACGCCACTGGTTGATTCTATAGTGGACTCAAAGTCTTCTTTGCAGGTAAAGTTCTCCCCACAGGTGGATCCCAAGGTTGAGATCTGGTTTAGGAGTAGGAGACCCAAATTTCTGTCCTTAGGTCCAAGCTGTATTCTCTCCAATCCAGTTCTAAGAGACAGCCATGTGTCTAGGGAGCTATTTGGTGCTTGCCCAGTTGTTAATAAAGATCCACACTTGATCCACACGTAGCTAGGTACTCTGTCAATCTTTGACTTCCAAATGCTAAGAAATTTCAAATGTTTGATTTAGAGCTCAAAGAGGAAAAATTCCTATTCAAAAGAAATTCATTTATAGCCTCTCAGATATTTTGATAACAATTTAAAAAAACAAATATATATATACATATATATATTTTTAAAGAAGGTAGTAGAAATTCTTGTCCTGTAGCACCTGTTTTCCACTTCTAGACAGAAACCCCAATTTTTACAAAGGAACTTGGCCACTTGTAATAGGACTCCATTTTCCAGTGCAGCTTCCAAAAAGTGTCCTTAAGGAAGAAGGCATGCCCTCTCTTGCTGCTCTTTATTTCCTACTGGCTGGAATTTGGACCTCTGGCCACAGCACCATTAACCAACGCCTTGGGCTGTGTGGAGTTACAAAGCCACACCTTAATCCCAAACCTTGGTGGTATATGGATTCCTCAAATAACCCAACTGTTCTTCCTGCTTCCAGTCTTGCCCTTCTCAAATCCAATTCTACACCCAGCAACCAAACTAATATTTCAAAAAAGAAAAAAACTCATTGAAACCTTGCTCTTAGGATAAAACCCAAACCTTTTGCTGCAGAAGACTTGTGATCTGGCTTCTGACTACTTTCCTGCACACTCATCTGATCCAGCCACACTGGCTTCCTTTCCGTTCTCTGACCCTGACCTTTCTCTCCTCCAAGCTCAGGCCTGCTCTTCCATAGGTTTTTTCTCAAGGCCTCCCTGGCTTTTCTCATCCTTCAGGCCTTAGCTCAAATGTCTTCCCCTCAAAAAGGCCTTCCCTGTCACTCTATCTAATGTGGTGGCCCACACCCTGTTATTATCTCATCTCCCTCTTTATTTCCTTGATTAATTTGTGTGTGCTGTTTCCCCTACTGAAATGCAAATTCTAAGGGATCTTCTCTGCATTGTTTACAGGTATAACCCAAACTCCTAGCACATAGTTAGGGTTCTATACATACTTACTGAATGAAAAATGAATCCATTCATCCATCAGTCAATCAAGAAACCCATGTTTTCTTCCATGTAGAAAAATTTTGAAAGATGCTTCTATGAAACTATTGCAGAAAAAAAGTCATCCATTTCCCATTTCCTTTATTATTCAAAGATGCATTCAGCTGCCAACACTTCTGATCATCATGAGATATTCATTGTTACCAAGCTGAAGTTATACAATTCCACTCTAAATCAAGTTAGTGCCATTCAGTTGTAGCCCGTGCAAAATTATTGTAGGGAAGCATGTGATTTCCATTATTAAGCTTTTTGAAACATCATGAAATAGTCATGAAAACTTATAACTATCTTGGCAAACACTTCAACAGTCCATGGACTTCAATTTGTCATTAACAAATAATAATTATATTTTTAATCAAGGACCAAAGTTACAGATTAATCATTTGCCCCTTCCTGCTTATCTCTAGATGTAAAATGAATATCCTAGCCAGGGCTAAAAGTGATTCTTTCTCCCTCAACATGTCTCTCTAACTCACTATTGGCTTCACTGAGTCTGACAGTACACTACTGAGAGGGTAAGATTGGGGTTACTAAGACTCAAAGGGGCTGAAGAACTTCCAGACCCCATAAACACTCTTTCATGGTCCCAGGAGATTACAATTCCATACCAACTGCTTTTTTGAAGATTCCCTACTGTTTACTTATCAAAGTATTGGGTAAGCTTGAAACTTGCCTTGTCTCCTTGAAACGGTATGAACCCTGTATCCATTTCCCCTAGTTGGGCTTGCCAAAGATTGCTAGAAAGCCAATCTACCCCTGGCAAAGGTAGCAATGAGCCACCTAAAGCAGAGCTCAGAGAAAGCCCCTCAGAATCTTAGTAAATTTAACTCTTCCGGCAAGAAACTTACACACATACAGGTTTATTGAAAGAAGACAATTTAAGACCTGAGCCAAACACATCTTCATACTCAATTACTGCCCAAAAGGGCTTTTGTTCTTTTTATCTCTGCAAACTTGTTCATTGATTATCTAACTGAATGATGGGGGTGGCGGGGTAGGTGGGGTGGGTTCTTCAGGCTGTTCAATAGCACGGTTGGTTTTCTCCAGTGCGAGATCAGCTTGAAGCTGTGCTCTTCCTCAGGGGGTAGTGTTTGCCTGAGCACTTCTGGGCTTAGCAACAGCAGACATCACTAAGATAGCCTCCTGCCACCTGGCCCCGGGATAGATTTGTTGTTGCTGCAGAACTGGGATCAAAAAAAACCATAATGATTATAGCCATTAACTTTGTCTTTTCAGACTTGACTGATCTCTGGTATTAAAACTACTAGTTGCTTGTGGCAAGACATGAGTATATATAATCAGAAATTAGATATAAAAGGGGAGTTGGGGCTAGAAGTCAATGCCCAGCACTGGACCTTTCCTCCCTCCACTGCTTCGAATGTTACTACTTTCAGCTTCACGAAAATGGAATAAGGAAAGGGAAAAAGAGAAAGAAAATGTAGAGTCAAAGAGTGAATAATAAAGAAGAGTGATGACCATCCTGATTTTGCTTCCCAAAACACAAAGAAGTATTATTTCCCTCCCAAATCAAAACTCCACTCAAGACAATCCTGCCCATACATTGGACAGTTAATAAGTTATTAGTTATTAATTTTCTTCTTCATACAAGTTAGTGCCAAATTTGAAATTCAGTCTCTGCCTTTCCTCTCAGTTAGCTGAATTGGAGGAAGACAAAAGCTTTTAGGTTTTGAAGCATGGTGGCCCTTTTCTTTTAAAAGGAGAGGAGACCTATTGAAATGGGAAACTGTGGAGGCCATGCAGAGAGAGAGGAGAGAAAGAGAGAAGGAGAGAGAGATTTCATTGTTCATTGTGCCATATTTTATCTCTTCCTTACACCAGCTCACGCGGACTAAGCAAAACTCTCTATACACTCCCGCACCAAAAGGCCCTGTGGTTAGTTAACACAGCAGAATACAACATGAGGTTAGCAGGTTTAAGGTCATGAGTTCAATTCCATTATGGGCCAGAATGCAGACTGTACCTCTCACCAGAACCGTCCTCCTCACAAATGCACAGCACAATAACGAAGTTAGCCACAGATGGCGGAGAGAAGGTCAATCCATTCTCACTACTAGATAAATAATTCAAAGATGTTTGCTGCTGATGGTGAATCTAAAATTTCAGTGGCAAACATGAAGAAGACCAAGTCATAGGAGGTACGTTCATCATATTTTTATATATATGTATGCCTGAAAGTATAAATATATGTTATACATACGAAGTCCCTTATGGATTTTAAATAATCCATTTAACTATTCTATTGGATTATAAAAGGATACATGTCTCACCACCTTTTCAAGACTGTTCTATGAGTCAGAGAAGCAGTCGGAAACAAATGGAATGCTCAAAGGAATGTAACTCCAGGAGGGTTAACAAAGGGACTGTTTTCAAAGGGTGGGCAGTATGGAGGGAATGGGAAAGGCAGTGGAAAGCAGTAATCCAGTAGCAGCCAGAGGGTGGATGTTACCACCTAGGCCTTAAGAGTCTTGGGAAGGAGCACTTGCAGAAGCTGAAAGGAAAGAGCCATGAATGGGAGCCACCTTGAGAGAAGCAGTGACATTCCTGAGGGGGCAGAGCCAGCCCCTGGCAGCCCCACAGGGAGGGGGTCAAGGAAATACGTGCCTGACCTCTCCTCCCTCCCTGGGCTTCTACTGGGTCTCCCCTTGACTAAACCCAACCGGTAGCAAGGGAACCTGCTGATGTCTGTACAGAGAAGCTCCCAAGGCAAAGAACAGAGGAGAGAAGCAGGATCAAGAGGAGCAGACGGAAGCTATCAGGCCCAGGCATCAGTAATCATTGAACTTTAGTAAATTTAAATAAATTGATGGGTAGCTATGCAGATTTCCGTTCTGCTATTATCTAACTTTTTCCAACCTTGATGCCTTCAAATACTTTTTGGTTTGGCAACTGAAAATTTCAATTCTAAAACCAGGCCAATCGCTTCTCGGCCTTTTGGCTAAGATCAAGTGTAGTAAAACCAGGCCAATTAAGTTAGAATTTCTTCTGAAAAATAAAATAACTTATGCCCTAAATTTTAAAAAGTATAATTATTTTAATCAAATTGGTAATGCCATTTGACTTCTAACCTAATTATTTTAAATGAAAGACAAACAATCCATGAACACCAAAGAATTTACATATAAACAACCAATTTTGGTCTATAAGATTAATAAACCTTTTTTTTCTTTTACATCTGCTAATTACATTTTACAATGAGAAAGCACAACAGCTCCTAAGGGAATGAGTTGCTATAATCTATCAAGTCACTAGTCGTGTGGGAATTTTTAAGTCTAACCACCCAGCATATATTCACCCAAAAGTTCTAATAGCAAGGTGGAGGGAAGCGGCTGTGGCTCAATCAGTGGGGCTCCCGTTTACCATATGGGAGGCCCCGGGTTCGGTTCCCGGGGCCTCCTGGTGGGGGCAGGCCCGCCCGCACAGCATGGTTGGCTGACCCGGCGAGCACAAGCAGCAAGGGGGGGATAAATGAATAAATAAATAAAATCTTAAAAAAAAAAAAAAAAAAAAAAATAGCAAGGTGGATTTAAAGCTTCCATTTTATATAGACGGGAATTAAATATTCACACTAGTTTTCCAGTCCCTCTAGTTTATGGTTCCTCCTGATCTTTAATTTTTCCTTATTTAAAAAAGTTATTTGTTATTTCCTAATTTCCTTACATTTCAGAACCCTATGATTTCTAGAAAATTATAATAAGTCCATTTGCAATATTACACACAAATTTAAAAGATTAATTCAATATACATACTTTTTCTGATTACTGGTTACAATAAATTTAGTGTCTTTTTAGCAGTTACTTTGTTATTAATTCATTAAACAAATTAGCCCCCACTACAAGCCTGGCAGGCCCTGGCAGTAATAACATGGTCCTTCCACGTGGCCTACTCCCACCCCTCCACCCTCCCAGCATATGGTCAAATAGAAAAGACAGCCATTAAATCAACAATCACCCAAATAAACATTTCACAACAATTGTAATGATTGTGGTGAAAGAAGAGTCAAGGCTACTAGGACAGGATAACTAATCTGGTCCAGGGGGACAGGGCAGGCTTCCCTGAAGAAGGGAAGCTGACACATGAAATATGAAGGAGAAAAGGGAACAAACAGTGAACACCAGCCACAGATTGCCTCTAACTTCAGACCTCCTTTAGATATGTAAACCACCCAATTTGCAGAAGTGAAGTGGAGGGGCAGTTGATTGGCAGGTACTTAATTTTAGTACTAAATCAAAGACCACTGTTCCCCACATTTTTTACAAGTTCTATTATCAAGGAGCATATGCATAATTTGGGTTCTGATATACCAGAGTAATTTAAGAAACAAACTATGTAATTATCAGCAGAAATCAGCATTACATTCTCACAGACCTCAGAATCCCGAGCATCATGAAGGAAAGGAATGAATGAATGAACCAATGATGAAAGAATGAATGAATGCTGCAGAAACCAAGCCCATATAAGGGAAACAACTTTAAGGCAAGAGCCCAGGAAAAAATAAATATGTATTTGTATTATTTACAAGCTCTAACACCTGCTTAGGAAAGTAAAAAGGTGATTGAAAAAAAGAGGGAAATTCTCTCTTCATTTTTACTGACAGCGAAGGCTTTGCAGTAGGATTTCAAAAGGCATGAGAAGAGGGTTAGAACTAACCCCAGAGGATAATCTGGCATCCTTTTTTTGGCTTACAAGATAATATACATTTTCTTCACCTCTCAGGGAGAGGAAAGAGAAATAAATGGGTCTGTCCACCTCTGAAAATTCTGCTCAGTGACCTGGCATCCCAGGGAGACATGGAGAATGTCATTCCCTGATTTCATTATTTCTAACTACCACTGCCAGGACCACGCTGCAGTCCTGAATAGAAGATAATTCTTTGATATCTTCTCAACAAAGTTTTCAAACAGCTTGGGATTTCAAAATTAAATCTATCTCTAAGTATTCTTTTAAAGAAGAGATAGGGGAAAATTTGGAATGAGTTGCTTAGAACAATGAAAATTTTTTGTAAAGAGGTTTTCTTACATGAGTTCCAAAAAATGATCATTTACAATTTGTTATAACAGAAAAAGCAAAATGATGCTGTGGCACTTTCTTAGCATCATTTGCTAAATCACTTAAAACTTTAACTCTCCCACCCACTCATTCCCATCACTGCTGACTTCAAACTATCACCTAGCATTTAATTTTCCTCTTCTGCTGATTTCCTTGCTGTACAATCACCGCTATGGCTCAATTTTTCCCCCAAGCATGTCAGCACTAGAACATTAAAAAATAAAAAGTTAGTAATTATAGCCAACGAATTGAAATCAATAAACTTTAAACTGGCAAATTTTCCATTTTAGACTGGCATTTTGCCACTCAATAATACATGATTTGAATCCTGCAAATAAAGAATGTTGATAAGGACATTTGTCTGTGCAAATAAGTTTCTTGGTTGACAATTTCTTGGATTTGCAGTGATTATCCACATTCACTGATACCCTGGTCTTCAACTCATATATCTCCCAGCTGGCATTCAGGTACTGATTCTAAGCACCGAATACTATTGGAAATTTTCAGTTCCTTTATGCTCCCTAAGCTGGTGAACTCAATAGGTTAGAAGAGGGCACACAGGAGGTTAAAAGTCTTAATTAGATCTTGATTTACAAAATACAGATTCTGATTCAGTAGGTCTGGGGCAGGGTGTCATAGTCACTTTCTAACCAGTCCTCCAGTGATGCTGAGGCTGCAGTTCTGCTGACCACATGGAGAAGCACTTGACTGCTGGCCCTGTAGTCAATGCTGGTAAAGTGATCTTTTGCAATGTGAATAAATCCTTTGTACCAAAATGCATGGGTATTTTCTTTTCTTCTCAAGGAAAGTCAGGTATAAATTCAGTTCTTAAAATGTCTTCATTTATGGTGGCTAACCTTCACCACTGCAAGATATAAGGAAGATGAGGGCTGGACAAGGCAGACCAAAGTCACGAATTGTATGATATAGTAGGAAAACACTCCGCACTACTGCATGGCTGGAATCTGTCATGCACAGTCTAGTATTTGGCACTCACATGAATTTGGAGTCAGGCTGATTGATCTGCTGTGACCTGACACCCCTGCTGTTCCCTGACCCCTCTTTCATGCTGGAGAAGATGGGGCATGTTTTGGACATGTTGTTTTAAGGTGTCTGTTGGACACCCAAGTGGAGATGTCAAATAAGTAGGACTTGGGCCTGAGTTCTGTAGAGAGATTTAGATTGGATGTATAGATTTGGAATGGATGCAAAGTAGAAAGAAAACAGAGCCTGAGATTTAGCCTAAAGCACACTAATATTTAAAGAACAAAGAAAGCATAGCCAATAAAGGAGGCAGAAATTTAAGAGGAACATCGGGAGAATGAAATCTCACAGAAGTCAAGTAAGAGATTGCTGCATTTAGTAAGGTGCTTGTTGAATGTAAAAACAAAACAAACAATGGACTGAACTGGGCTCATGAACTCCTCGTGCCAAAACTGCTGAATTGTTTGCTTTTCCTAAGTGTCTATATTCTTTCCTATATTTGTTTCTATGCAAATGCTGACCCTCTGCCTGGAGTACACATCAGTCTTCTACCTTTCCTTGATCTCTGCTTCTGCTCCCTACCCTGAGTTGGTGTTTAGACAAACTCTCTCTTGCCTTTGGACCTCAGCTATCCACTTTGGTTCCTGGCTTCCCCTGCTGGCCTAAGTGATTTTTGTCGTCCAACTGCTCAAGCTCTACATGTCTCAACCATGACTTTGGTCATTTTACTGGTATGCAATTGGGCCAGGAGCCCCCACTCCTTCTTCAGGAACTGTACTAATTGATGGGAGATCATAGGGGGCTGACCACAAATGTCAGTATCTTCTTTTCACTGTGATGCGTATGTGACGATAGCTGGTGGGATCCAAACTCTAGGTGAACCATAACCCTGTGACCCTGGGGGAGTTGAGTAGGTGACCATCAGTAGCAGAAACAGGGAAGTATGCTTGCTTCTTCAGGAACTTTAGCACTCATGGAAGACAAAATTATCATAGAGTGAATAATGGATTTTAAAACGGACTTGAGGTAGTGGAGAGTACAGGTGTTAAGAGATGAATCTAGAGTCAGTCTGTTTAGGTTGGAATCCTACTCTGCCATTTACAGATTATGCAGCCTTGGGCAAGTTACTCAACTTCTCCAGCTCTCAGTTTTCTCATCCATAAAATGGAGATAGAACACTTAGCTCAGTGCTTGGACAATACAACATGTTAAGTAAATGTTGGTAAAACCAACCAAACACCTGTGCACACATACACACACACACCACTTTGTGAGTTAGCTGTGCAGATGAGATATGACATGGAAAGTAGGTTTACCAAGAGTGGTAAGCTTAGCCTCCTTAAGAAGTGATTACACATTGTGAAGATGTTGGCAGAAAGAGGTAGTCAATACACATCAGGGAACTTAACATTCTGCCCTTTGGGATACTAAGATGATGTTTGGAGCAGTCTCCAGTATGTAGTGGGATCATTGATACTGAGGCATTTACATTCTTTCATCTACTTTTCATTCTCCGGATGTTCCTCCTAAATTTCTGCCTCCTTTATTGGCTATGCTTTCTTTAAATATTAGTTCTTTAAATATTAGTGTGCTTTAGGCTAAATCTCAGGCTCTGTTTTCTTTCTACTTTGCATCCATCCCAAATCTATACATCCAATCTAAATCTCTCTACAGAACTCAGGCCCAAGTCCTACTTATTTGACATCTCCACTTGGGTGTCCAACAGACACCTTAAAACAACATGTCCAAAACATGCCCCATCTTCTCCAGCATGAAAGAGGGGTCAGGGAACACCAGGGGTGTCAGGTCACAGCAGATCAATCAGCCTGACTCCAAATTCATGTGAGTGCCAAATACTAGACTGTGCATGACAGATTCTAGCCATGCAGTAGTGCGGAGTGTTTTCCTACTATATCATACAATTCGTGACTTTGGTCTGCCTTGTCCAGCCCTCATCTTCCTTATATCTTGCAGTGGTGAAGTTTAGCCACCATAAATGAAGACATTTTAAGAACTGAATTTATACCTGACTTTCCTTGAGAAGAAAAGAAAATACCCATGCATTTTGGTACAAAGGATTTATTCACATTGCAAAAGATCACTTTACCAGCATTGACTACAGGGCCAGCAGTCAAGTGCTTCTCCATGTGGTCAGCAGAACTGCAGCCTCAGCATCACTGGAGGACTGGTTAGAAAGTGACTATGACGCCCTGCCCCAGACCTACTGAATCAGAATCTGTATTTTAACAAGGCCCCCAGTGATTCACGTACACAATAAAGTTTGGGAAGCACTGCACCAGTCCAAAGTATTGAATGTGTACTCCAGTGTCCTCTATTTTCTTTTGAAAATTTACCACATCATGCACACTCAAAGGGACTTAAGTGAGTTCATGCCACAGTATTATTTTTGTAGATCTTGATGCTGTCCCCATGAAGAGATATGAAAGCTCCTTCTAAGCCACTTTTTGAAGACACTGGGCCTTGAACATGCTGTTCACTTCCCCTTAGGTGAACATCTCCTAACACCACAATTTTTTTCAAAATTATCTTGTTACTCCAAAATTATATTTTTAAAGGCATAATGATTCAATCCTTGCATCCAATGCCAGCATGAAGTTTATTTTTAGTGTCACAGTAAATCTTATAGACTTGTAAATATATCACATAGAGTGTTGAGTCAGTAAGAGGTTTTTAAAAATATGTTTCTTATTTGAAAATAGATGAGTTTTGAAAAATAAAAATTTGACAAAGACTGCACTGTTGAATGTCAACTATAAGATGTAATGTACCTTGTCATCAATAAATTTCCCATAGCATTCATATGTAGCAGGATAATCTAGTGAGATATTCACTTCTGATTCTTACTGCTTTAGGAGTCCCAGGGCAGAATTTGTCTTATTTTCTGTCCCCACCCTACCCCTACACAAGAGCAATCAAGCCTATATGTCCTGAAGAACTACGAGGCCTTGTTTTCAGAAGCCTAGGCTTACAGAGGTTATAGAGCTGAATTATCTAGAGGAGGAAGATCTTCTTCCAAGGTTTGAGGGGAGGAATTCAAAACAGAAATAGAGGAATAGAGTGGTACTTCACCAGGGACTGGGAACCTGGGAACCTCATCAAAGAAGCTGTTTTCCCAGGCTTGGCATGGAAGGATGGGGTCACCTTTTAATAGCCCTTAGGGCTGAGCTATTAAAGTAGCCTACAGTAGGCCCACAAAATATGACTTTGATTGGATTTCTTGACACTCTAGTAAATGTGCCTCAGCGCCAGCATTATTTGATATAGAAAAAAGTTTTTTTGCAACTGAGTTTGGAAGAGCAAATTCATTCCCTATCAGAGGGTAAACTTGAGAGTTGAAACTCTGGGATATACTCTTATTCTTTAGTAGGTCTTAGGAAAGTACTTTGTACTAGGAGATGATCCATATATGTTGTTGATTAATTGCCCACTAGTGACAGTAAAACAACTCAGGATTCTTGACTTTCAATATCTTCAGTCGACCTAGTTAAACTGCTTCTCAAAAGCTTCCCATGTTGTTGGTGCTTAAATGAAAACATAGTTTCCTTTTTTTATGAAGAGCTAACTCCTTTTTCAGAAATCATAACTTAGAAATATGAAGACATTTATTGTCTTTTCAATTCTCTCTAATTTTCTAAATAATCTAAATATGTAAATGTCTTCGTAATGGCTTGCCAGAGACTGTCTGTGAATATCACTGGCTCTCCTATTTAAAAAAAGAAAAAAAGAAAAACACACACCAAAAAAAAAAAACCTTTCAGCCATTTGTTTTCCAAAAAAACTTTCAGCCTCAAACTCAATGAAACTGATACTTCATTTTTTAAATGCACTTTATTTCTTTTAATACTAAGAAATAAAATTTGAGAAAATTTAAAGTAGCTCAAATGGCATTTAGAATATAATCTACCTTAAATTAGGATTGAGAATACTAAAAATGTAGATTTTCTTTTCATAAACAAGCAGAGTGGGATTCAAAATGGCTAAAAATAATGTGGTAGAAACAAAACACTCAAGGAAAGAAGGAAATGGAAAAATATTTTCAATAAGTAATAAGGAGAGGGGTCAAGAAACATACTCACCTGCTTGCATACCTGTTTATCCCACATGCAGTTCATTGAGATGCAGTGACTTTACAGTTTTCATCACATTTGGAGGATCTTTGGCTATGATTTCTTCAAATTTTTTCTGTCCTCCCTTCTCTCTCCTTTCATTCTGGTAATCCAGCTCACATCTATTGAATCTATTTTGTCCCACATGTGACTGATTCTGTCTTCATGTTGTCAGTCTTTTTGTCTTTTCATGCTTCACTTTGAATAAGTCAATAACTTATTCAATAACTTATTCAATAACTTTTATTGCTGTATCTTCTGCAATGTCTAATTTGCCATTAATACCATCCAATGATGTTTTTAAATTTTAAACACTTTTTAATCTCTATAGTTTCCATTCATTTCTTTTTTAATATCTTCCATTTCTCTTTTTTGTCCATGCTTTCCTTTAAATTCTTGAGCATATTTATAATAGCTATTTCAAATTTCTTCCCTTTAAATCCATTATTTCTCTCATTTTAATCTCTATTAACATATTTTTCTTGGTTATGCATCATATTTTCCTGCTTCTTTGCATATCTATTAATCTTTATAGGATATTGGACATTAGGAATTTTATGTTGTTGAGTTCTGGATTTTGTTGTCTTCCTTTCATTACCCAAAATAGAATCTGTACTCACTAAACAATAACTCCCCATTCTTCCCTCCCTCCAGACCCTAGTATACCATCTCTAATCTACTTTCTTTCTCTATGAATTTGCCTATTCTAGATAGTTCATCTAAGTGGAATCATACAATATTTGTCCGTTTCTGTCTGGCTTATTTCACATAGCATATTTAATATAGCCAGAATTTTATAGAATTCTTACAACTTGATAAGAAGAAGATAAACATCCCAAATTTTTTAAAATGGGTAAAAGATTTCAACTGAAATCCAGAAAAGAAGATGCAGAAATGATGAATAAACACATGAAAAGGTTCTCAACCATATTAATCTTCAAGGAAATGAAAATTAAAACTACAATGAGAGACCATTACATACCCATTAAAATGACTAAAGTTAGAGACTGACAATACCAAGTGTGAACAAGGATGTGGAACAACTGAAATTTTTATATATTGCCTGTGAGGTGCAAAACAATATAACCGATCACTTTAGACAATAATTTGGCATTTTCTTATCGTTTTAGTTGTACATATATATATGTTAAATATGCCCATACCATACAACCCAGAAATTCCAGTACTAGGTATGTTTCCCCAAGAGATTTGAAAACATATGCCTACACAAAAGGATGTATTCAAATGTTTGCTGTAGCTTTATTTACAATGGCCAAAAAGTGAAAACAACCTAAATTGCCATCAACAGGTAAATGAATACACAAACTGTGGCATAGCCATACAATAGAATACTACTGAGCAATAAAAAGAAACAAGTTACTGATTCACACAATAATTAAATGAATCTCAAAACAATTATACTGAGCAAAAGAAACCCAGAAGACAACATACAATTGTACAATGTGATTCTATTTATTGAAGCTTTAGAAAAGGCAAATCTAATCCATAGTTTAAAAAAAAAAAAAAAAAAAAAAAAGTAGACCAGTGATTTCCTGGGACCAGAGCAGGGTGAGGGGCCTGCAAAGGGAACAACAAAATGGTGTAGGTGATGGAAAACTCCTATATATTGATTATGGTGGTGGTATCACAAGTGTATAGATCTGTCAAAACTCATCAACTGTACACTTAAAATAGACTCTATGTGAATTATTCATTACTCTTTAATAAAGTTGATTAAAAATAAATAAATGTCTGGTTTTCCCATCCATGCCAGCCCACACCCTTCAAAACCAAGTCCTTCTTCTGTTATTTGAAACCTTGGAGTCCTGCTCCCCACCTCCATCTCCTGGCACCTTCATATTCATACAATCGCCACATTCTATTTATCTCCAGAATATTTCTGAGTCTTGATATATTTGCTCACCACTGACACCTCTCCAGTCTTACACCCCATCATCTCCCACCTGCATCTACTATGACAATTCAGCATGCACTCTTGAATCCTTCCACCATCCAGCCAAATGCAGATCTCATTAGACAATCGTCTAATTCAGCAACTGTGCAGTCCTTACCCTTCTCTGAAGGTCCTGTGTGGCCTGGCCCCCACATGCCTCTCCCACCTCATTTCAGTCATTCTCTAGATCTCTGCATTCTAGCCATGATGGCCTTTTTTCAGTTCCTGGAAGGAACTGTGCTCCTGTACCCATTGCACCTAAATCCTTGCTCACCCTTCAGCTCTCTACTTACACATCCTTTCCCTGTAGGTCAGAGGCCCCTGGCATACGCTTTCATGGTACTCTCATATTCTCTTCCACAGCACCCACTCCCCTTGGAATTGTATAATTATTTGTGTAATTCATTGTTTAATGCCAATATCTCCTGTTGGATCTTCTTCACCACTGCATCCCCAGTATCTAGTACTAAAAGTTTCAACAAATCTGAACGTATGAGTAAATATGGACTACAACAAAGAACAAAGTAAGACCAAGTGAGCCCACATAATGATAAGATAAAGTGTTAAGGGTGACCTTCTCTGAGAGTAAGTAGCTTCTTTAATCACTGACATTTTGTTTCTAAAATGAGTCCAGAGAGATCCAAACTCAGAGTAGAATAAACAAGCCTATAAAAGATGAATGTCATTTTATCTTTAAGGGCTTATCTATTGTACTCTCAATGTTTTAAAACCTAAAAGAGGTGATTCATGACCTAGGATGAGACAGCTTGCATCATGAAGAATAATAACTAAAATGAATATAAATATATAAAATGTATATTATGAATTCATAATAATACCCAAAAACTTCATTGGTCACTATTGGAAGTTGCTTGAGTACTGTGATGGTTAGGCTAATGTGTCAACTCGGCCAGGTAATTGTGCCCAGTTTGGTCAAGCAAGCACTGGGCTAATTGTAGTACAAGGACATTTATGGGCTTTAGTCATCAGTGAGTTTACTGCATAGATGGCTGAGTACATCTACAACAACCAGGGAGATTGCCTTCAGCAAAGAGTGATGCTTTATCCACTCAACTGAATGCCTTAAAAGGGGAAGTGATTTCAGCATTCAGAGAGAATTTCCCAGCTTGTCTTTGGACAGCCAACATCTCCCAGAAACTCATCAAGGACCTTCATCATACTTTATCAGACCCCCTGGTTTGCACCCTGCCTGCCAAACCTGGGCTTGTGTATCCCCATGGTCACATGAAAGACTTGTAAAACCTCATACTATTTACAGATATCTCCTGTTGATTCTGTTTCCCTAGAGAACCCTGACTAATACAGGTACCAACTCATTATTCTGAAATTTTATAATGAACAGCATAAAATCAAGTTCTGTGTAATCAAATAGTTAATGAGGAAAAGATATTTTGAGAAGAATTCTAACTAATAAATGCAGAAGGAATAATTTCTATTGTGATGGCACCCAAATTTGCTTATTACCTTTAAGCCTAATTTGACTTGGTCTCTCCAAGACATTTCAAATGGGACATCCCATAATCAGCTGTGCTGTATATGGCAAAGACAGGGATAACTTTCTTTCTCCCAACACTTTTCTATCTCGGTGGATCAATAGGCTGAAGCATGAGGTTTATGAAGGGGGCCTCAACACAGAGATAAATTTTGGGATGGTTTGTGGGGAATGTTGGCAACCAGCACAAAAGAGTTTCTGCTTAATTTGGTAGGTAATATGGAGCCAGAGGAGATTTTCTTTCATAGTTACAGTGTGACATTATCAAAGCTTTACTTCATAAAGATATATCTGGCAACATGTATTAAAATAGAGTGAGGAAAGGAGGGACTGGAGATGAGGGGAAGTGTTATGAAGTTATTGCAAAATTTCAGGAGACTGTCATAATGGCCTGAAGTGGGATGAGAGCAGTGGAAATGGCAGATTCAGGTGCCAGAGGGGAGGTATAATTAGAAAAAGGCTTACAGTTGAGATTAAAAAGGAAAGCATAAATGTATGAAATACTTCCCACAGTTTGATGATTAATAAATGACTTGTGATAATGATAATAATGACTGTCAGGATTCAGTTTGCAAGTTTCAAGCAGTCAAAAATTCACAACACTCTGTTGATAAAATAAAATGTTAAATGATTAAGCAAACTACTGTATCAGAATCTAATCAAGAAATAGAAAACACATGAGTATTTACAAAAGAAGGATTATAATGTAGGGAATTAGTTACACAGGTAACGGAAGAGCTGAAAAGCCATAGAACAGTGAGACAAGGTGAACAAAGAGCTAACAAGCCAGAGGATGTTGAGGCAACCAGAGATTAGCACCAAAAGGAAGCCACTACAATGCCTAAGCCAGAGAGGGAAGGAGAAAGAGATGGAACTAGAGCCAGAGGCCAGGGCAACCTGATGAAAGCTAAAACTATGCAAGCCAATCCAGCAGCAGCTGAAGCTTCAGACAAACATCACCACTACCAGATATTATTCCCAAGGCAGAGATGCAAGGGGAGAAATAATCTGACACCTCCCTCCTTCCCATTCACCAATCTCCTCCAGTGCCTACCACAGGGGAGCCAGGGAAATGCAGATGGCAGGGGTCAATTCCTTGCAATACAGGGCAAACCAGAGGATGGCGAGGAATGGCTATGAGAGCAAATCGACCCAAGGCCAGCACTACAATACAGATTAGGGTGAAGGGCTTCAAATTTTCAGCATAATAAAGAGATACAAGTATAAAATCAAGAAAGGTAAGTAAAAATTCCATAATCTTAAATTTAAATTAAAATGCAAGTATAACAGGATTTCTTTTTAAAAATACATGTTTCCTAAGTCTACCTAAAAGGCTAAAAGCAGTGACAATGAAGTAGCAATGAGAACTCCTCATACTCAGATTGTGGTCTCTAAATACACTCCTCACTGAAATGAGACAAGATTTGTTACAGGAATCAGTCATTCTAAATATACAGCAAGAAATATATAAGAGAGACCTAGGACATGTCATTGTGCTAGATAGCAAGGAAATTATCAAAAACTAGTAAGGTTTATGTCAAAAGCCATAGGAGTCAATATGAAGGGGTTCCCATTGACCTAAAATGAGACAGTTTACATCAAAAAGAATTATGGCTGCAATGAATTGGAATACATTAAAATTATAATAATAGAAAAATTTAAACCTGAATCTATTCAAGCCTCTATATCAAATTGCCTGTTTATAAGAAAGACAAAGATAGAGCAACAAGTTAAATGACACCATAAGGAAGCAAGCAGTCAAATCTAGAATGTGGAATACTCTACAGTATAAATGACACTGTATCTCCAATAAATCAATGATATAAAAAAGAAGAAGAGAGACTTAAAATACATATCAATTAAATGCAAAGTGTGCATTTTGTTTAGATACTGATTCAAACAAACCAACCGTAAAAAAAAAAAAAAAGACATTTTTGAGACAATATGGACAATTTTAATCAGAGTGGACAAGTATAATGGTTACAAAAAAAAAAAAAAAAGGCAAGCTTTTAGGAATAATTTAAAGCTGCTCATCCAATAATATTCAAAGTTGGCCTGGAAGAGCTGGATCTGAAGTAAAGAAGTGGTCCTGAAAGCTGTCTATTGATCAGAATCATGTGGGCAGCCTTTAAAAATCCAGATTCCCTACCCCATAAATTGCCTCATACCTAGAAATTCTGAATTAGTCTGGAACGATGCCCCAGAATTTGTATTTCTAAACAGCTCTTCCAACTATCCTTATAATCACCCTGGTTTGAGAACCATACTACTCTAAAGTCAGTGGGCTTATTTGGAGGAAAAGTCCCATTTAAAGACCTTCAAGCTGAATCATTTTGTTTACACCACTGTTTCTATATAGCGTGGCAGTGGTCAGCCAGGAAACCTTCCCATGAAGTACAAGGTTTACCACTCACTCTTACCATAATGATCTATCTTTATCTGAAAGCTCTTTTCAATGTGGTAAATTCACAGTAGTGATATTTACTGTTTATTGTTAACCTTCTTGACACTTTATGTATATTATCACTAATGTTTACAACAACCTTGCAAGACAGATAGTATTATCTCTTTTTTTTATAGGGAAGAAAACTGAGACTCAGAGAGTTAAGTAATTGTCCTGTGACTACATATAGCTAATCAAGAAGAGAGAATATTTAAACCAGAAACTGTCTAATTCCAAAGATCACATTCATTCCATGATACCCTAAAGCCTTCCCTGCCATATGCTATCTACATTCAGAATTTGGTCTTCCACAACCAACTTTTAGATAGTCACTTCCATAGCAGAAGACATACCAAAGGACTGAACCACAGCTAATTTCTGTAGAAGAAGAAAATTATAGGGGGTAAAAAGAAAAACATGAATTGAGGCCCTATGATAACTATTATCAATATTAGTCACATGACTTCAAAACTAATTCTTCTTCACCATATACACCATTATTACCTGGAATTATTTCTTCCTACAAATAAATGACATGCATGAATGTCTATGTCAGAATTTTATGCATCATGCATTTCATAGCAGGAACCCAGGTAAAGTCAATATTTTTCATGCCCTGACATCTTTAATAAATCCATAGAATCATAGGTTTCAACAAAAAAGGGTTATTATCCTTTTCAGTAGAAGCATAGATAAGACAATACTTTTATTTGCCATTCTCTGCTCCAGCTACTAGCTATTATTAGCCTTACTGTACAAAAAAGATATTCATTTCCTTTGAACTACTTTCCTCCACATCTAGGCAAAGTATTCAATATCTTTGAGAAACTAAACTGCTAGGCAGAAAACCAAACTCCTTGTTCTTTAGTGTAATTTTAACCATCACTTTACTATACACTGAATTAAATATCTAAAATGACCAATAAGCAAATTTTCAAACACTTGTGCTAAACTGCTGAAGATTTCATTTCTCATCCTCACTCAGATACACCAAGGAATAGAGACTAACCTCAATGAGTGTAAATCGCACACAATGAGGGAGTTCATTCCCAGACCATGGGAAGTAGAACCTATGAGAGAATCAATCTGAAAGACTGTCCTTGGCAGTTAAATCATCAATATAATTACTTTCTCTTATGCCAGAATCATGGTAGACAGTCTTTTCTCTTCTTAAGCTAAACTTTTGACATTCACAGCACTCTTATAGAGCTCCTCGAGGTGGGATGGTACCTAAAAATATTTTGGCAAAAATAAAAATATTATTATAGACCAATGATATGCTTGATCTTAGTTTGTGTTTCCCCGCAAGCAGTGCCCCCCCAAAAAAACAGGATTTGGGTGCAGGTAGTTTAATCACGAAGTGATCCCAGAAACAGGAGAGAAGGAGTAGAGAAGGTGAGATAGAGAAGTTAAAGGATGCCTTATTACCTGGTTACCCCTGTGGGCACCTGTGTAACAGGAACCTCATAGCTGCCAGTCTAAAGGATGAGAGTCTGGAGCACTGATCTACCAACTCCTGATTGACCACTGTCTCCCCAAGAATTGACTCTCCCATACTTCCAAACTGTCCTTAGTAGAACATGCTGTCTTTGAAGAAAGTCCTGAGGATTCGTTTTTCTAACAAGTGTCCAGGTGACACTAATGCTGCTGGTCCTGGGACCACACTTTGAGGTGTCTCCAGAGAAATGTCTCATACACATCCCCAAATCAGTGTGTCTTGAAAGTAGCCAAAGGCACCTGCCCTGTCTTCCTTTCTGTACTGGCTCCCACCTGTGAACATCCACCACCATCCATCAAGCCATTAGAAGGATGCTCGCCACTTATGCTCACCTTGAGAACATCAATGTCCCTGCTCTCTCCTCATGCTCCAAACCACTGTTTCAAGGTCCCAGGACCAGGTTGTATTCTTTGCAGAGGAAAGGGGAATGGTCCTCTCCCCATCTCAGGGTCACACTGTGTCAGATGAGGTCCCAAGCAGATATGCTGGTGCCCACAATCCTACAAAGTCTTAGACAAAGATTTCACTTCTGTCAGCTCAAATCCAGGCAAAGGAAGAAGATATCATGTCACACCCACATTAATTTTAGTCTCTTTTCTCCTCCAAAGCCCTGCCCTCAATCAGACTCCTTTCCCATATTCAAGACAAAATTTCTCAGAAGATCAGATTCAAAAACTGAGTTGGGAGGTAGACTAAAGACTGCTGCACTAACAATGTCTGAGCTCAATTTGCCTATAAGAACCCCATCTCCATGTATAATAGCACTGAAACATTGGTTCCTATAGTAATTTGGTATTATTTATGAATTCCAAAAATAGATATTCGATTATGTTTGTAAACGGGTCTGTTCCTCTGGATGTATTTGATTGAATTGGATTCAGAGGTTTCACTTTTACTTGATTAAATAATGATTAAGGCTTTGATTGGGTCATGTCAGTAGGACATTGAGTCACCGCCCTCTTGGTGGGCAGGGACTCACAGAGAAAACAACACGGCAAAGGAGTTAGTGGGAGATTTTGGATGCTGGAGCCCCAAAAAGTAAACACACAGGAGAAGAACACAGAGGAATAGAGATGGTTCCGTAGAAATGGCAGAGGCCCCGGGAAAAGAGAGAGCCTGATAGTCTACAGCTGACCTTGTGGAGAGACCAGAGCAGCTGAGACCAGAGAGAAATGAGCCCTGAGAGAGAGACGAGACTTATCACAGACTACAACTGCTATTGGAAGAAGCTGGGACCACGGAGCCTTAAGAGGAAGAGGAAGCCTGAACCCTCACAGAGACTGGCAGCCATCTTGCTCCAACACTTGGCAACAGTGGTAGTCAATCAGGATAATTTTTAAACTCTCCAATATCCCAGTCATTTCTTAGTAGCAGGATTTGGTGGCAGGACAGGAGAAAGTTTCAGTTTGGGGGCAGATTACAGAAGTTCTTATTTGTCTGAGCATGTGTTATTCAAGTCCTCTCAGCAAAGGGGTTACAGAGAGAAGCAAAGATGTTATAAATTAAAATATTCACAAATTCACTGATCTCTAAAAGTTAGTCCCCTTCCAACCTTCCATTTCCTTCCAGGCAAAATCTCTGTAGTCAACCTCTTGTTGGTTGTTTACAATAGCCAAAAGTACAATGAAAATAAATTGCAAAATAAAATTGCAAATCTTACAAAAGATCCAGGATTCTATAAAGTTAATGAAAGCAGTATTAGAGACCTGCTAAAATCGTGCAAAGCCATGGACAGAGGAGTTTGGGGACAATTAGACTGAAAAACAACAGCAGCTTAGGCATTTCAGAGGAAATTAGTTTTGATTTTTAAGATATAACACCAAACTTTCTTTTTTTTACTACCCACTATGGAAACGTGGTTCCTATTTTAAGTAGTTTCACATGTAACTACTTAAAAGTGGCCCTATTCCAGGGCCAAGGACCTTTGGTTAACAAGGGCATCCTTTCTGACATCACTTTCTCAGTTCTCACCTGCCCATAAGGATGCCGGTTTATCAGCTTAAGGTATCTCACTACCCCAAGATTCTAAATATCCTCTTAAACTATTTTCTTAAAATAAAAATATGACTTACATATTTTTAGGCACTCAATTTAACATAATTCTCATTTCTCTGCAAGTGCATATGTGTGTGTGTGATTTTTTAACCCAGGCTTCAAGACAGAATTGACTGATCCCATCCACCGCAATTTTATTGTGGAAAGAGATTACTTGGGTGTCTACTATTTCTTGCCACATTACTGTTATTATTCAGCATTTCCTCTTTTCCTACTTTGTTTCCTGGCATCTGTTATTTATGTTTAATTATGTTTTCATCTCTAAACCTATGCGGCTCTGAACTCTTAAATGCAAAAGAGTAATCTGAACAGGGTGAACTTAATTTTTAACTCTAATAATAACATTTTTCAAAATAAAGAACAGTAATTTAATAGATGCCATTTATTTTTAATTCTGCAGACTTGGAGAGACAAATAGGGACAAACTAGAATCCAATATGCACTACAGACCAGTCTTCATTATTTATGACAAGGGCAAGAAGCCATCTCTAGAATACAGCAAATCTGAGGCCTGGATTTTGGATTGGAGTCTTTCCCTGTTAAAAGAAGTGACCAAAGGACATAGCTGTTTCTCAGAGGATGAAGTTGTGACACCCTTGTTCAGTTTCAAAGTGGTAGGCCAAGTCTGGGACTCCCATACTAAAGGAAAATATCTTCTGTCTCCACCCCCCTTGCTTCTACCCATCCCAATTCACTTTGCTCAGCGGTAAATTTTAAAAGTTACCTCTACTGAATTTTGTTCCTTTTAACTATTTCTCTTTCTTTTCAAAGCTCTCGTCTTCAATCATTCATTCATTCATTTCTCAAATATTTACTGAGCACCATTCTGTTCAGTGCTAGAGACACAACAATAAAACAGATAAGATAGTTCAAGAAGCTTAGAATCCAGGGGCAATACACACAAGTCAGAAACAGCTAATGAAAGCATTACACTGGAAATAAAGGGGGTGCAGGAGAAATAATAATGAAGAGTCTCACTTCTTTTGCGGGATTGGAGAGGCCCTTTCTGAAGAGATGACATTTAAGTTAAGACTTAAAGGACGAGAAGGAAACTGGCTTTGCAGGTGCCAGAGGAAGAAGGTTCTAGGCTCAGAAAGAACTGGTCCAAAGAACATGAGGAAGGAAGGGGTCTGTCCTCTAGGAAACTCCTCTGTGCCTGGAGTGAATGGATCAAAAAGGTGTCCTCAGTGATCTTCACGGAAAGCAGGACACACAGAATAGTTGTCGGAAGGCCCACATTCCCTTAGGATGGTCCTTGTTAGAATAGTAGAGGGAATTTTTTTTTTTCTAAGATTTATTTATTTACTTTATACATTTTAAACACCCCCTTCCCCATTTGCTGTTTTGTGTCCATTCGCTGGGCAATTCTCTGTGTCTGTTTCCTGCCATCTCTTCTCATCCTCCTCCTCCAGTCTTCCCTGGAGGATTCGATCCTGGAGACCTCCGATGTAGGAGAGGGGTGTTCTGCCACCTGCGCCATCTCGGTTCCTGGCTTTCAGAGCTTTCGGAGCATCTCGCCTTGTCTCTCCCCTGGTCTCTCTCCTGTTACGTCATCATTTTGCTGCATGGCTCCCGGAGCCTGGCAGCTCACCGGCACACAGAGCCTGGCAGCCCATGCGCCTTCTATATATTTTTTTTTATAATATTTTTAAAGTTATTTAATTCCACAAATCTTGGCCAACTCTTTAACAGACAAGTAACAAGGATATAAACTGGCTCACTTTTTCTTTTTTTTACTATTCTTGGTTTCGTTTCTTTATTCTCTTTGAAATGTATGCTAATGTAGTAAAGCATTAAATTCTAAGGCTAAAAAGAATTGTGGTCATTTGGCAGACTATAACAGGTGATTTGCTAGGACATAGTATCAGCTAAAAATGTTCCAGATGGTTGTGGAAAGGGGACTTCCACAGAAAGTGGTTTTATTGAGGTGGGTGTGGTTATTATGCACATGGACTTTGTCACATCATTGGCTATTTCTCTAATTGAACACAATTATTCCGTGCACACACCCCCACCCTGCCCAGTCTGGGGCCAGGAGGGAGCTCACTGGGTTGGTTTTGATCTGATAAATGCATGCGTTTCTCCCCTGCAAGAGGGTCAGCACGTGTACATGGACTTTGGCGTCAGGCAAAATCTGGATTTGCATCCTACTTCCACCACACATTATCTGTGTGACTTAGATATTATCTCAGTGCATACTCACAGGGTTATCCCTCAAGCTTCCCCATTCAAAAAAACAAGTGTAACTGTGAAGATTAAGTGAAATAACATATGTAAAGCATTTAGGACAGAATCTAGTATGTGAAAGTACTGACTGTATGTTAGTTGCTATTACTATAATTTCATTTCATCATATAGTCACTCTACTAATGATTTAACTTGTAGGCAAATCAAGAACTCATTGCTAACCATATTTGTGCTCAGAAAGTTTCCTTCCTTAAGAAAAACTGACAGAAATTAGCAAGAGAAAAAAAGATGAGAAAATATCTACAATGTTATAAAGATAAAGATGTTCAACACATCAATTCAAACCATAGCCACATCTTGCCACAGCTCTCACCTCTGTGAAATATCACCCTAACTTGATAAACTAGCATTACATAAATTCAAATAGACCTGATTTAGCTTTCAAACTTGGTAGAAGTCAATGAAGAACATGTGAGAGCCAAGTGGGATTATTTTAAGAATGATCTAAAACATTTTGCTCTCAAAGATAAATATGGCCAAAATATAATTTGAGTTGTAGGAAGAAGGAAGTCAGAACAATTTTAAAGAGAAAAATAAAAGACAAAAATGCAATGCTTGTTCAGCTTTCTACCATAATATTTTTAAAAACTGTGAACATCTGAGCGATGCCCATGACTTCTCCTGGTCTGTTAACTGGAAAAAAAAGTTTTAACTTATCACTATAAAATTTAGGCACAGTATATAACTTCTGGACATATAAGATATTGCAGCTAAGTAAAAAGTCTATCCATATTTAAGCTCTCAGTCTATTAACCATAGGTCTGGAAATTTCACAAAGACCTTTTAACAGGCTAACATTACTGAAAACTGCATAAACAATTTTTTAAAATATATTGAATTTATGGCCAACAGAGAAGTTAAACGTGATGAAAATTTAATAGGAAAAGAGATTTTTATATTTAACTCATCATTGGTAATACCAAACACTGAATCAGACTTCACTTATTTGGAATTAGAGAAGATGTGTATAGTGGTTGAGCTTGGATTTATGTTTTTGTCATTCATTTTTAAAAGGGAACTTTTGTTTATTCAATGAATTAATAGGATGGAAACATCTTTAGAAAACAATATTGAACCCACTCAAAAGAAAATAAAACTATTTGAAGGAATCTAAGAACGTCCATTTCCACATAAATAAATGTGAACATTATGTAAAACTAATTATAAACCAGTTTTAGCTATTCATTAAAGCAGGTGCACAGAAATCTCTAATTGAAAATATTCCAAGCCATTCTTTATAGGCATTACTTGAGCTTTTATAGATGTTTGAAAATAATAAAACTAAAATTTGAAATATTCATAATACAGACATTTTGCTACTTCCAATGGATAGTCCCCTACCCTTTCCTCCAGAAGCAACTTTGTTCTGCTGTTCAGGATGGGATTGAGCCAGGGAAATGGCACTGACCACCTAGAAAGTTAGAGTTGGGAGAGAGTTAATGACAATTTGTTTTTAAAAAATGAATCAGATGTGAAACTGTTAGAAGTAGTCGGGGAAGGCAGAAAGACTATATTTACATTCATATAGAATTCTCATTCTTATTCCCAAGGAGAATTTAAATTGATAAGATAGGGCATTTACCCCTACTTGGTCTGCCAAAAGGAGGTTCTCCCTCCTTGGCAAATAGCAGAGGAAATGCCCAATACAGATATCTTGCCTGTTATTTTATCAGTAAACGGAAGCTGAGGATTAATTATTTTTCATCTTCAAACCAACCACACCTTGTATGATGCTATGTACATTGTAAGGGTTCCTCAAAAGTTCACTGAATCCAATTGAAAAACTAAGTTTATTCAGTAACCTTAGACTTTGCATTACCAAAGCATTAAGAGAGAATCAAACAAGAACACTGAATTCTGAAATAATTCAATGAGTCATAAATTATGAAGTACTTCCACTAACAGATGCTTAAGTATGGGTATCTAATAAAAATGATTTAGTTATTAAAGGACAAAAATAACACAAATGTCAAAATTTTCAAAGGAGCTTTATAATTTGTGTAACCTGTTAGAATTGGGGTTATCAAATTTAATATGAACAGCTTTCATCAAATTTGAATTTAATGAATGCAATTGTGAAATGGGCAAATCCAATATACTGCAAATAGGCCAGGTCTTGATTCATTCCACAAATATGATTTACCCCTAATAGCCAGAAGCATCGTTTCTAATAGCTCATGAGGTGGCAGAATGGATCATGCTGTATTCATCCTACCTCCAGGAAGGAACCTAACATCTGTAATAGTACCAGTCAATGGTGGATTATAAAGCACAACCCAGCAGAACCTTTATAACATAAAATGTGAAGATATTTAAAACATAAATTTAATAGGTTGTGGCAGAGCAGAGATTTCTTCCTTTCCATTAAAGAAATGTATTTTTTAATTCAAAATTTTCAAATTCCAAGATCAACTATAAAACTTACCCAGGCCGGTAGAAAACTGTGTCATCCTCTGCTGAGCAACTCATTATTTCTGTATGCATGTTTGTGTGCCAGGCAACGGCTGTCTCTACAAAGCAAATTTATTGTCCATTTCACGTGGGGGATGTGTCAGCATTTGAGAAAGTATTGGACATTCACACTTCTCTACCCAAGAGAAATGTATACTGAGAAGTAAGGCTTAAGTTGAGAGTGCTATGAGTTCTGGCTCTCCTTTTTAATATCTCACTCCTAAGAAAATTCCCCATCACATGTAAGCAATTCCTAAAATATTTTCAATCTAAGAAGGTTTCCATATCTACCTGGGAAAATGAATAATTGCTACTAGCTTGACAGAAATTTATACAAGCATTAGATCCAATGGTAAAAACCATAGCACTAACATGCAAAGAGCATAGATTTCAAGGTCATTCAGACCTCCAAGGTCAAATCTCAGTTATGCTAAAAACTGTGTGATCTTGTACAACTTAATCTCTCTAAGGCTTCACACCCTCGTCTGTAAAATGGGGTAAAAGTAGGATTATTGTGAGAAAAGTTTTCGCTCACACACATACCCATATACGTCAAGTCCCCAGCACAATGCCACAGATTAGGCACTCTCCACTTGGTAGCTCTCCAAGCATGACATGTGAACAGCTCTACAGCTCCATTTTCCATATTGTACAGTCATTTTCTGTTCCGGTTTCCTCCTCCAATTTACATTATGGGCCATTAAAAGCAGGAACTGGGTCAGATTCAATTCTGTAACCTGAGGATCCAGCACAGGGCATGGCATATTGCAGGAACCAATCAAATGCCACTTACCTTTGGTGATAGTGGTTAGCTCCTCCTACATGGTAATATGTTATTTTATCAAGTAATCAACCATGAAATGAAGAGTGCTCATTCCTAACCTATTAAATATTCTCCCTTTTTTTTTCTTTTAAACTTATGTAGGTGGGAACACATTTAGCTGTGACAATCAGCTGTTGTTTTTCTACTTAAAGTTTGAAATTTAGAATTCTCTCGTTGTTTTACCATATTTGAGTTTCTCTGGGTACTTTTCCAAAAACTCAATTTGCTGTGCTATTAAAAAAATAATAATAAAAGAATTATGAGTCCTGAACACTAGGTGAGTTTCATTGTTAATTCAAAATGCAATATAATTTCTAGGTAAATATAAGAATAACTGGTCTTGTCTAGTGGCAATCTGGTTCATTTAAAATTTTTTGTTAAAAAAATAGATAAATGAAAAAAAGGACAATATTTTTGCCAGATTTTAAACCCATAGGAAAGTTATGGGTTAGAATTTGTACAAAATTTATGTATAACTTGTTCAAGATCAGAGCCTTTTTAAAAATGGAATCCCAATTTTTTACAATTTGTCAAGATTACAAGCAGCCTATTTTGCACAAATCAGATATCCCGCCCCCCATCTTTCTCTCTCATCTCCAAACTGGTCACTCAATACCAATCAGAAGTGCCAAAAACAGATCACACACAAAAGATTCCACAACTCTTGTATTTTAACCTTTAAGATACCCTCAGGGCAGAGTCCCAAACCCTTTCTTCAATCTACCTTTTCCAAAAATAATAATAATAGTAAGCCATGTATGGTGGTTTGAAGTTGTATGTACCCCAGATAAAAAAAAAATGTTCTTAAACTTAATCCATTTCTGTGGGTGTGAACCCATTGTAAGTAGGACCTTTTGACAAGGTTACTTGAGTTAGGATGGGTCTTAATCCTATTGCTGGAATCCATTATAAGTGGAATGAAATTCAAACAGATAGAAAGACAGAGGGAACAGCCAGAAGCTGCACATCAACAGAATCCAGAAGATAAAGGAGAAACCAGGAGACACCACATGTGCCTTGTCATGTAACATGCTAAGGAACAAAGCCAATTGCCAGCCCCGGAACCCCACAGTCTTTGGGGAGAAAGCTTCACCTTGACAATGTCTTGATTTTGGACTTCTCCTAGCCTCAAAACCATGAGCCATTAAATTCTCATTGTTTAACCCGAGGAATGGTATTTGCTTGAGCTGCCAAGGAAACTAACACGCCGTGTAATACAATTTCCCTTCCCATTCCTCCTTTCTCCTTTTGAAATATTTTTCTCCTTATTTTTTTTAATTCTGTGTTGCTGGGCCGTGTACCTGAATATACCTGAGTATACCTGAATATATATGCCTGAATATATCCTACACACAGCCTATATTCAAGAGTCAAATCAATTAGCAACTTATAGAACCTTTATGTTCTCCACAGGATGGGAGGCAGGGACAGCAGCCTATGGTTCCACAAGCCCTCCAGGTGATTCTGACATAAGCTCAAGGTAGAGAACCACTGCCTTAGCCCTTCAGTAAGGATCCAGCCAGCCAGGTTGTCTTCATGGCTTTTCGTGGTTAAAAATAGGCTGAAGGCTTCCAATCATTTGACTGATCAAAGAGCTAGGGTTTGGAATGATTTACTTAGTGTTTAAACACAACTCTGATGGAGTCATAACATTTCCATTTCCTAATAAGTAATATTTGAGCAAATGTTTTTACCTTTTGGAATTCAAGCTACATCAGTACAATTTTTTTTTTTTTTTTTTTTTTTTTTTTTTGTAAAACACACACACACCAAAATAATCTGAAAGGAAAACCCCAAGGAAAAATACAAAACACCTTTGTTTTATGGAGGAAGGCACTGAGGAGTAGCCAATAGCCCCATCCACCAGAACTCAACTTCAGCTCACCATCTTTATCTTTACCCCTGAGAAAATCAGCATGGAGAATATGGAGGGTTCAATACAATTAGCAAATATAGTGATATTTTTTTAAATAGCATTTATTTTGTCCTTATCACTGGTACTGGCACACTGTCAAGGGAAGCACCAAGTATTATTTTATTTAATCCTCATAATTTTATGAGGTAGGTTTTCCCCATTTTACAGATAAGGAAACTGAGGCACAGAGAGGTTAAGCAACATGCCCAGTTATTAGAGATAATAAGTAGCAGGGCTGGGACTCAAACTCAGTGTGTCTCACCTCCAAGGGCACAAACTTTAACTATTTTTCTGTGTTACATTCCAGTGTGTCCCCCAGATTTAGTGGATGATGGGGAGAATAATGGATTCTCATAGTTTCTTATTTTTTATTTTATTACTATTTTTTAGTAGAGAAGCTGTAGGTTTACAGAAAAATCATGCCTAAAACACAGAGTTCCCATATACTATCCTATTAACAGCTTGCATTAGTGTGGTACATATGTTACAATTCATGAAAGAACATTTTATAATTGTACTATTAACTATAGTCCATTGTTTATAATAGGGTACATTCTTCATGTTGTACAGTCACATGTTTTTTATTTTTATTTTAGCAACAAATATATAACCTAAAATTTATCCCTTTTATCACATTCAAATATATAATTCAGTGCTGTTAATTACACCTGGTTGTGAATTATCCAGAAATCTCTCTAATGAACCAGAACACTACAGTTTGGATGCTAATTCTGTCAGTAGCTTGAATATCTCAAATACTTATTGAGGGCCTCATTTTCTTCCTTCCACAGGAGAAAGATTTCAAAGTGTGACCTGAGTACATCAGTCTTAGAGGCAAACTTCACCCATCACTGTATCTCACAATAGGCACATCAACATGGTACCCTCTTGAATAATGGAGCTATAAAGGCAAAAGGATCAGAAAGGAAATAGCAGTGAGCAAACTGCCTCATTATCAAGTCCAAATAGCTTTAATGGATGGGAAAAAAATCCTGGCAGGTATTCTTCAAGCAATATTCACTCCCTCCAGTACAAGGCATTTAAGTTTCAGCTTTGAAATCAGTGCTCATTTTAAAGCCACCAAGTCTTCTCATATAATTATCAACCCCTCACTGCACCCTTCATTACAAGAGCTTCATCACCATCATCTTTCCCCAACTACACAAAATCTCTAGTTTGTGAAAAGCCTATGACACAGTAGACCAGTACTGGGGCACTGGGCAGAAGTTCTTGGAGAGAAGAAACATACAACTCCTTAACGTCAGGCTTTTTCCAACAGAAGTTATAAAGAGGACAAAAGTTAGAGTGACTGAAAAGGTCAAGCAACCTCTAATATACACACTACACAAAATCCTACGGACTCCAGGCCACAACTGCCGACAGCTCACTACCCATGCTGGAAGCACGGGTTCCTTCACAGGCCCACAGATAAGTGTTCAAATACCAGCTAGGCTAGCCTCAGTCTGCTTGCTAGACTCAACAGGTATACTCCAAGTCATACTTTCTGGCAGAGTCATGGTTTGCCAACAACAAAAGTAGAACTAATTTATATACACCCAGGAATGGATTGTGTTGCTCAAACAAATTCAATATTGGGAAACAGATGTGGATCAAGCAATTGGGCTCCCATCTACCATATAGGAGGTCCAGGGTTCAATTCCCGGGGCCTCCTGGTGAAAGGCAAGCTGGCCAAGCAGAGAGCTGACCCATGCGGAGTGCTGGCCTGTGCAGGAGTGCTAGTCCACACAGAGTGCTGGCTCACACAGGAGAGCTTACGCAGCAAGATGATGCAACAAAAAGAGACACAGAGGAGAGACAATAAGAGATGCAGCAGACCAGGGAGCTGAGGTGGTGCAAAAGGCTGAACACCTCTTTCCTACTCCGGAAGGTCCCAGGATGAGTTCCCGGTGCTGCCTAAAGAGAAGACATGCAGACAGAGAAGAATACAGAGAGCAGGCAGCGAGCACAAAACAATGGGGTGGGGGTGGGGGGGATAAAAAAAAAGTCTTTAAAAAACAAAAACAAAACACAAATTCAATATTCAATCAAGACTATGTAGTAGTAACCTTAATCTATTTCAGATTTTCTCAGCCTTGGCACTATTGATATTTTGGACCAGATAACTGTTGTGTGTTGGGGGTGAGAGAGTTGGGGATTGTGGTCCAGGACATTGAAGGATATTTAGCAGTATCCCTAGAATCTACCCACTAGTTGCCAGTAGCACACCTACCCGACCCCTCCCCCCCCCCACACACACACACAGTGTCAAGACAATCAGAAACATCTCCAGACATTGCTAAATGTGCCCTGGTGGGCAAAATCACTGCCAGTATAGAACCATTGCTCTCTTTCTTCAACTGTCCCATATTAACGCTCATTAAAAGGCAAATGTAATACTTCTGTACTACAATGCAACTATTTAAAAGGTATTTCCAGGAGCCTCACATTACCATAAGCCTCTGTAATTCTGACTTTAAGTGCTGCGTTTCTTATTCTGGTGGTGTTGTTTACATAAAATGCCCTTGGATTTTGTGGAAGGGTCTGCTGCTGCCAGTACCTGCTGGGTTTCCATCTCTCCGTCTTCCCTTCCTGCACCCCTGGGAACCTTGGGCCCCATTCAGTTTTATATCCACCTCCAACCTCATCTCTCAAAGACTGATCTTGATTTAGCAAGGAGGGACACTAGCCCAGTGTTCTGATAGTTGATTAAAGTCACCCCTGTTGTTCGTTATTAAACTACATCCTTGTGACCCAGTTCTGAAAATCAGGCATGTTGCTTGATTTGGAGACAAAATCCAAAAATTGCAACTCAGCATTGATCATTTAAGCCCCGTTTTGTTCTTTAGGATCAAGACTCTGAATTATTCTTACCTGTCCCCACTCTGGGAATTTGGGACTGTCTCAATATTGAGAATTATTACCCCAATATTATTTTGTCTACTCCTTGGAATTTCCAATGCTTTGGTGTTGGCCATCACTGTGCTTGCATGACCTGTCAACACATGCTGATTAGACCCCATTGCAGCTACAAGATGCCAATGGCTGTATTAGAATACCACCTGCAGCCTTTCCAGCCACCTGGATGCCACATTCAGAGCCATTCTCAATATGTAACCGCCTCCCCTCCAACCGCCCATATCTGTCTCGCCCATGTGATTGGGCATTGTCTTGGTCTGTCAGGCTGCTAGGACAAATACCACACAATGGGTCAGTTTAAACAGCACGGAATTTATTGTCTCACAGTTTTGGAGGCTAGAAGGCTTGCTTCCCCGCCAGAGTTGGTAGCATTCTGGTGCTGGCTTAACGCCATCCTTGGAGTTCCTTGGCTTGCATCTCTGCCTTTCCTCACACAGAGATATCTTCTGCTTTCTCTTCCAGGTGCCCACTCACTTCCTGTTTCCAGCTCCTCCCTGTGTCTTTCTCCTTATACGGTCCCCAGTAATAGGATGAAGACCCACCCTCGTTCAGTTGAGCCACACCTTACCTAAAAATAACATCTTCAAAAGGTCCTACATATACTGGGCCCACATCCCCAAGGATGTGGATGAAGATTAAGAACATGCCTAAGTTAGGGGACACGACTCAGTCTACCACAGGGGCTTTCCAGATCCAGGTCTTTTCACATGGCATTGTAGTGACTACGGCTAGGCTATAGCACTCAGACTCAGACTGCACGCTACAATTAATATTTAACTTTTCTAAATAACTTATTCAAATTTTACTCAACACTTAAGTCGAAATATTGCTTTTTCTGGTTAGATCATCCAAAAAGGGATCAAGATTAGGAAACTAATAGAAAGAGCATCTCTAGTTCTCCTTCACAATGAACGTAATATTTGAATATATTATCCTTTTTACTCCCACAAAATACACTCCCACATATTTTCTCAGGAAATGAAAGACTTTTACAATTCTCACACCTATCAAAACACTTAATTGCATCAATTTTTTACCACATCTCCTCTCTTATTCATATCTACAGTGAGTAGAAAATTCAAGAACAGATACATCAGAAAGAAATCAGAAACAAACAAAAAAAGACTTTAAAAGTGTTAAAATCCATCGTGTAGTCAATTTTAATTTCAGTATCTCCGTGGACCAAAAGTCTACTCATTGTGGAGAGAACCTTAATAGGTCATTCTTTGCAGTCCTCTGCCTCCAGGAAGAACTGTACTCAAACTATTCTACTCAGACAACTACCCAGCTATTAATAATTACACTGGAGTTTCACAAGGACAAGACCCACTACACTGCAGTATCTGGAAATTCCCAGAAGTTGCCGAAGAACCCTCAGTACTACTTCACTGTTTTCCAGCCCGCGGCATATTAAGGGCAGTATGAGTAGCCAAGCCAGTGCATCAACTGGGGAAATACACAAACTAAACAAGGCATTGTGAAGGCAAAAAAGATAAGTCCCAATGACACAAGCCAATCTGCACACCAAGTCAATCGCTCCCAGTGACAAGCAGTGTTTTTCAAATTAAAAGTCATAACCCAAGAGATTGGAAAGAATGACCTATTAAGGTTTTCTCCCCAATGAATGTACTGAAATTACTTTAGCAGGCCTCAACTTCAACTTTTTCTTTTTATGGAATGAAAGAAGAAATTTCAGAATGTACAGCAAGCACAAAGTATAAGAATGTTTCATGAAAATTTTGTGTATTTATATATATAGAGAGAGAGAGAGAGAGAGATTCAACAAATATTTACGAGCACCTACTATGTATGCCAGGCACTGTTCTGGTTATTGGATACATCAGGGACTATAACAGATAAAAATTCCTGTCCTCATGGTGCTTAGATACTAGTAAATTAGATAGCAATGTAAAATATATTTTTACATTGTGTCATAATTTTTTTTTGTTTGAAAGCCACTGTTTTGAGTGAAGGGATGCCATACATTCTGTCTACCACTCTATCAGAGTCCTGCATAGTAGAAAGCCCTGGACAGGGATGAAGTGGAAATAACAATGTAAATCATTCTTCCATCTCCTTCCAAGCCTGACTTGAAGGTCAAGTATGGCTTCTTGAAGTCATACTCTCTTTGCTCCATTTGCATCTTTTCCTTCAGTTTTGTGTCTTCCCCACATTTCTAACAGATAAAGCTGTCAGAAGGGAAAGAAAATGGCAAAATGGACCAGTTCTCGATGGATATTCCCTAGCAGTGTAACAGATGAAGAAGTTTCATTTGAGTTTTTAATAAATATTCCCTGCTAATGCTGAGCACACCACTGAAATTGTTAAAGTCTATTCTCTTAAACCAGTTAAGCAACACATCTACATGTATGCTTCCTAAATCTCTTCAGAGATGACTTAAAAGGTATTAACTAATGTCCAATTTGATACTTTTCAATATAATTGTTTGCTTAATTTGTAGCAGCTGTAGCTCACAATTAGTGGGTCTCTGGCATGAGTCCAACATTATGCTATGTGCTTTATCTTTAATCTTTACAATGTTCCTGTGAGGGAGGAATTATTATTTGCATTTTGCAAAAGAAAATGCTGAATCTTACAGAGGTTAAAAAATTTGCCTATGATCACTCAGTTAGCAAGTAGCAGAGCTGAAATTTTAACACATGCCATTTAATTCACAAAACTACTGATTGTATCCCCATTTAAGGGCATAAAGTTTTACTAGGTATGGAAAAATAAGCTTTACAAGCCTATGCTTTCTCTTATTAGCTCTTACTTATTCTTTAATATTTTAATGGTCATTGGCAAAGAGTATAAGTAAACAAACCATTAGATTTAGAACTGAAATGATACACAAGTACTTCCACCTCAATCATTTTGGAGTTTTGCTGCAATAGATTTAAATATGTGGTTGCTCCAAACATTTTGATATCTCTTACACTAAACCCATTTAATATCCATAAGTATAACGGAGGATAAGACAGCAGAATCAGGGCCCAGAATGTCTGATCTCAACTCTCAGCCCCACTGCTTATTAGCTGGATGACCTTTGGAAAACTGTGCTTTAGTTTCCTCATCTGCAAAATGGGAAAAATGATAGGACTTACACACAGGATTGCTTTGAGGATTAAATGAGATATAAGTAAAGCACTGAGGATAGTGTGGACACTGAATAAACATTACATATTTGTTAGCCCTATGATTATCACTAGCTCATCTTATTCTACTAGACAGCAAAGTCTCAGAGTTTATCAAGAAGTAAAACAAGAGAGTAAGTTGTAGGGAGAAGAGAAACCTTTAAACTCAAAGCTCCATAAGGGCAGAGAATTCTGTCCATCCCATCATCAGTCTGCTCGTTACCCATTGCTTCATTTGCTGGTAGATGCACTGTGGCTACTATGGCCTAACTGATCCTATTTTTGGAAAGCATTAAACTTCATAAATTATTTGGAAAGAACTATTTTGTCTTTATGCTGATATATAAGATATCTTTGCTTTTCGAAACACAATCAGTATGTTTATTTACTGAATGGAGGTCAGTACCCATAGGTTTGCATGGAAAATAGAAATCATGACCATTGTTAAACGAAAGTTCAAACCAATTTCGCAACGCAAGCCTGTATGTTGCATTAAACAACTATGTCAAATGTCCTTCAAGTAAAAAGGTCAATTAGTGCATCAAAATTAAAGAATATAAAGGTTCTCATCATTTTTCAGCCTGTTCAGATTTTGAGGCAAGAATATGTTTAAAGTGCATCTCCTCATAATCAATTTCTTTATTTACAAATGTCATTCAAAATGGACATTTCACAGCTGATTTATTTTTGTCCCTTTTTATCATATGCAAATCCAAGACTAAAACACATACTTCTAGTAGATTTCCTTTCTGCTGATTAAAATGCTGATTTCCTACAAATCTGCTATCTACAACCCTGGCAGAAAAATGATCTTCCAATCTATGTTCCTAAGTTACTTAAATATATTTGTCTTTTCGCCAAAATATTGAAGTTAAGTGAACAATTAAACATTTGTGTGTAGAAGGTGGAAAACATTGTTATTGCCTTTGTCAAAAAGTCAACACATTAAATATGTTTCACATACAAATGTACTCAATTAACATTTTAATTAGGGGTAACAAACAATAATTGAACAGATGACATTTTAATTAATTTTCTCAACTGTAAAAGAGCCTGATGGAAATTATTGCTAAATCTGATTCTAGTTAAACATTTCTTCTTGCATAAACAGTGACCTCAAACTACCCATAATCAGAACATTTTCCTTTTAATATACTTACATAGTTATAATTCCATATCTGTAAATAAGATTTAAAAATAAAATTTCTCAGTTATGAACCTTATTTTCATAAAGTTCAAATATCATAACATATTTGCATATCTTGTAATATGCAAGAAACAGTGTAGTCATAAAAATACATGTTTTAAAGGCACTTGTGCAAAAATATGGTTCTAAAGTACTTAAAGGCTGAATTCTACAGTTAAAGACTCATGTTTAGTACATAAATCCTAATAGATTATCTTGCCAAGCTTAGCAACCTAGTTTCATGATATCCAAGTTTCATATTACCATAGGTTGGTGATACTTGCAACATACTAGGGGGTAGCTAATTTTGTCAAGTGACATTATTAATTTCTTAAAACAAAATTATATTTAATTTATTTTATCTTTGAAAATAAATATGTGTCATTCAACACTTTGAAGTAGAGTGGAATGATGGTATGGAGATACTGAATTGTTAGAAAACAGAACAAGCTCTGTGCTGAAGGTTGCCAGGTGTAGTAAAACAGCAACAATAACATCAACCAAATACCATGCTGCATTTTTTCTTAGGGCTGCCATAACAAATTACCACAAACTTGGTGACTCCTTAATTGAGGAAAAATTGGTCTCTTCCACCAATGGGGCTGGTAAAACTGGATATCCACTTGCAAAAGAATGAAGCTACACCCCCCATCTCACACCATATAAAAAATTTCACTCTAAATGGATCAAGGACGTAAACCTAAGAGCCAAAATCATAAAACTCCCAGAAGAAAACATGGGGGAGAACCTTCACAACCTTGGATTTGGTAGCAATTTCTTAGATATGAGCAACAAAAGCACAGGCAACAAAATTTTTAAAAATAGATAAAATGGACTTCATCAAAATTAAAAATGTGTGTTCATCAAAGGACATTATTAAGAAAGTGAAGAGACAATGTACAGAATGAGAAAAAATAATTGCTAACCATATATCTGATAAGGGTTTAATATCTAGAATATATAAAGAACTACTACGACTCAAAAACAAAAACCAATTAAAAATGGGCAAAAGACTTGGTAAAAGACATTCCTCCAAAGAAGATATACAGATGGCCAATAAGCATATGAAAAGATATTCTATTGGTCATCAGGCAAATGCAAATCAAAATCACAATAAGACATCACTTCACACTCATTCAAATGGCTATTATTTAAAAAAAAAAAAAACAGAAAATAACAATAACATCCTCTCTGTTAGTAAGGATGCAGAGAAATTGGAACCTTTTATACATTGCTGGCAGCCTTGTAAACTATTGCAGCCACTGTGGACATCAGTTTGGTGGTTGATGAGAAAGTTGAAAATAGAATTACCATATGACCCAGCAATCCCACTTCTTAGTATGTACCCAAAAGAATTGAAAGCAGGAACTCATACAGAGTTTATAGCAACATTACTCACAATAGCCAAAAAGTGGAAGCAGAAGCAAAACCAAGTGTCCATCAACAGATGAATGGATTTTTAAAATGTGACACACATACACACACAGTGGAATATTACTCAGCTATGAAAAATAATGAAGTTCTGACTCATTCTACAACATGGATGAACTCTGAGGACATCAAGTTGTATGAAATAAACCAGACACAAAAATGCAAATATTGTGTGATCTTGTGTAAATGAAGTACATAGAAAAAGCAAATTTCATTGAAACAGATAGTAGCTATACCGGCCACCAGGGACCGAAGTGGGGGATGGGCAGTGGCAAAGGAAGTTATTGCTTAATGGGTACAGAGTTTCTGTTTGAGGTGATGAAAATGTTTGGGTAACAGATAGTGGTGATGGTAGAACACCACTATGACTGTAATTAATACTACTGAATTGTACACTAGGAAGTGGTTAAAATGGGCAATTTTGAATGGTATATATGTTACTCCAACAAAAAGTTAAAAAAAAAAAAAAGAAAAAACGTTATTCTCTCAAAGTTCTAGAGGCCAGAAGTCTCAGAGCAAGGAGTCAGAAGACTGCACTCCCCACAAAGACTCTAGGGGAGAAGATGTCCTTGCCTCCTCCAGCTTCTAGTGACTCCAGACATTCCCTGGCTTGTGGCTGCATAACTCCAATCTCTACACTTGGCCGTCTCTTGTGTCTGAGTTTTCCCTGTTTTATTTCTTACAGGAACACTTATCTTTGGATATAGGGCCCACCTGAATAATCCAAGATGATCTCATCTCAAGATCTTTAACTTAATTTCATCTGCAATGACCCTTTTCCCAAATAAGGTCACATTCACAGGTTTTAAGACATGGACATATCTTTTGGGGTGGGCCACCATTCAACCCATTATAGATGCCCAGTTAAATTTAGATTCCAGAGAAACAAGAAATATTTTTTGTTTTCACTTTTCATCCCATATTGCATGGGACATACTTTTAAAAATTATTCACTATTTACCTGAAATTCACATTTAACTGAATGTCCTATTTTTTACACAGTAATCCTACTTTCAAAGAGCAGAAGCGATACAATAAATTCACCTTGAAAAACATTTTCTTGGTCTCTGCTACAGGGTGAATTAAGTCAAAAAGAGGAGAAACCTGGTGGTAGACAATGCTCTGAGCCTCTCCAAAGCCCTCAGGGGTGCTAGGATGGGCCCTTAGCCAGCATCAGAAGAGCATACTCAAGAGACAACTGCTCTGTTTATTTAGCAAGTCATATCTTGAGTTAAAAAGTTATTGATCGGGAAGCGGCTGTGGCTCAATCAGTAGGGCTCCCGTTTACCATATGGGAGGCCCCGGGTTCGGTTCCCAGGGCCTCCTGGTGAAGGCAAGCCGGCCCGCACGGCGTGGTTAGCTGACCCAGCGAGCACAAGCAGCAAGGGGGGGATAAATGAATAAATAAATAAAAAATCTTAAAAAAAAAAAAGTTATTGATCTCTTCTTTAATCCGTTCTGCTTTAATTGTTTTTTAATTGTGAGTAATGAATAGGTCTCAGAGGATAGTGAGACTTTCTCTGTTTTACCCTTCAGAACACTGCAGAAACGGCATGGGGCAGCCACTGTATTGCTGAGGAGACTGTGGGAGACAGGGTATCTCTCTATGGTCTCCTGCGTGGAAACCCCTGGAAGGCAATACAGTTTTCAGAGACAAGGCTTGAAGAGGCTCACAATTGCTCCCACTGCAAAAGTAACTCTCAAATAAAAGACCAGGGTGTCATGGCTCAGGGGAGGCAGAAGAGAGGAACTGAAAATGGAGGTACTGGAAGACTGAGAGAGGGAATAGGGAGAAGGAGGAAAGCCAACTTTTGGACGTACAAGTGTTTCATCCTAGATGAGAATTCTGAAAGGAAATGATATTTGCGATATATGGGTCCCTTGAAAGCCCTGTCTTTCAATCTATGGGATTAAAACTGAATATTCCAGTTCAATTACCCAGATGTTTCACCAAAGGGAAGTATCTGTTCCAGTAGGACATAGCTAGGGCTACTAGAACCCCTCCCTTTCAAAACATCTCTCTGTTCACCTATATTCAAAAATCCCATTAAAATGTTAGCATCATACATTATATGTTAACACTCTACCCTCCCACTCCCCACCCCTTCAGTCTTAAAAGCAGGACCCTTGGTTGTTCTTCACTCAAGGAAAGAGTCTCCAGCTTAAAAAGAGTTTTGCTTTGGGAAACTAATGGGAAGCAGAAATGAATCACCTAATAACATTGTCTATCTGCAGTGTGGGAAAAGGTTTTTGGCAGGCATGGGAAAAGCATCTGTCTCTAAATTTATGCTATTGTTTTTGTTGCTATTTAATTGCAAACATATAATTAACACACACTTAGCATGAGGTTCAAATATACTAGACACTCAATTCAAGATCACTGAATGTACAAATGAGTGGACCAATGAATGAATGTTGGGCAGCCCACAGCAAGCCTCTGAGAGAGAAAATCAAAGTTTCCCAGGAGGTCTGAAGGCCCTCCCCTTCCCCTCCCATACCAGGCAAAGCTGAAAGTGCAAGAATCCTGGCAGAAGGTCAAGGTAAGGATGCTGCCTTCCTAGTGGTATTGATAGATGCACATCCCACTAATACATAGTGGAATTTACTTTAAAGAGCCCTTGTTTCCTCATATATGTTGTTAAACTCTGTCATGATATTCTGTGTACACTTGGATGGCTATTTCTCTAACTACAAATGAGCTGTATTTCTCACTTGGTCTCTGCTTTGGACAAGCTAACCCAGCTTTTTTTTTTCAGTCTCTAGGGGTTAAGTCCACCCTCTGTCCCTTACATATGCATGCAGGTATGATCCTTCGAATATCCTCCAATCCACATTTGCCATATCTTTCAAGCTGGGCTCAAAACACCTCTTTTAAGAAGTTACTATGAATTAACTAAACTTACCCAATTTTACTGTTTTCTTCTTTAATCTGTAACACCTGAAGTCTTAGATGCCCATGTATGGGTATGTTGTCAAGATTTTAGCCCTTATTTCTATGTTTTTACTCAGATCAAGGATGTCAGGGCTTTGCATATTATTGGTGCCACAAATGTAGCTTTAAAAAGTGGTTAAAGTAAATGAAAATTACAGTAGAGGGCACAGAAAGCTTTTGTTTTGAAACATAATGCAGCTACTATTGCCCATTTGAAACTCAACTGTTCAATCATTACTGTGGCCCCTCCCCTTGCTACTCAAAGTGTGGTCCATGGACCAACAACACCTGGGAACTTGTTGGTAATGAAGGATCTCAGGCCCCACCCCAGACCCACCGAATCAGCATCTGCATTTTAACCATATTCTTGGGTGATTTATATGCACAATAAAGTCTAAGCACTCACCTTCCCCATATCCGCATGAAATAATACAAGACACATCTCTTGAATGACTCTAATAAAGGAGAGGAGTCAATGCAGGTAGCCCTATTAATGCCTAATCAAACTTACCAATTAGAAGCAACTTTTCTACCAAAGACTTTAAAATCCTCTTGAGACAGAAAAGAAGGCAGACATAGCTCAGAATAAACTCAACCATCCAAAGGTTCTAGTCAATCCTGAGTATATACACCAACCATCTCCAGCAAATCCCCCACTAGCAGCACCTTGGCAAGAAGTAGCTTATCTCTTCTAAGGATCTGTCATAAAAGAAACAACACCAGAAAACCCAGTTACAGGTGGTTGTGAAAAGCCACATCAACCTAGGGGGCTCTTCAGCACCATTTTCAACTGTAAACATACCAGGTGAACCCTCTCCGTTTCTGAAAGGCATCCAAGTCACACTGCAACTACTGCCCTTCATCATCATCATCATCACATATTCCTTGAATCTCTGAGTTTATGGCTCTCAATTGGGCTTTTAGGAAATACAGATAGAGAGTAATCAAAAATTGTGCTTGTGTATTTGTAGATAATCTCCAAGAAAAGAATCTCCAGTGTGATAAGAGACCTAGGAAGCAGAGAGAGAAAAAAAAACTCCTTCCATTTAGTTTATGGATTACAAACTTGAAGGAGTATTATGTACCTTGAGAGGTCTGTAGAAAACCAGGTGCTATCCTTTTCTCTCAGCAAATTAGATGTAGATATTTTATATTCTGAAGTTTTATAAATTTCTGTTTGCATTCCAGAGCCTTTTGATTCTACAGATCTTTTTTTTTTTTTTCTTTTTTTCAGTATTTGATGTTCCTAGGCCACTTTAAAATTACTTACTATTTCTCACTTGCTAATAGTTGAATTTTCATGTTTATTTTTAATCTTGTAAATGGGGAAACTGCTATCTCTCCTCCACTTCCTCCTACCTTATGGAAAAAGTGAATAAATATAGTATAGAAGCTACAGAGATGGGGAAGACTGGCTGGGCACATCAAGGGGGCAGGAAGTGGAAGGAGCAGATGTTCTAAGTCATTTAGGTCTGAAGCCTCATGTGTACTTTACCACTTACTGAGTAAACTTGAACAAGTTTGTTAACCTCTATGGCCCTAGTTTTCCTCATTTGTGAAATAAGTATAACACTCAACAGGCAGGGCTGGTGTAAGGATAAGGAACACTGGGGGGTAGCGTACTTGGCACTGTGTAGAAATTCAAACCATGATAGAGATGATGATGGTGGTGGTGGTAGTGGTGGTGATGATGAAGGGCAAAAGTTGCAAGGTAGGGCAGAGAGGGTGAAGGTAGCAAGAGAGAAAACATTGGATACAACTTAAATCAAGGACTGATCATCACTTAGTACCTATGACAAAGGAAATAGTCTTCCAACCTGAGGAACAACTTCATTCTAATTTGAAAGTCTCTTGAAGAAGATTGTACATTCCATTAGGGTCCTCTTACTATCTAATCTGACTTCAGTTTATCTCCACAGTAATCAAGAACTCATCCCTGTAGAAGGTTAGCCTAAAGTGTCCTTAGGTGGCTTTTTCCTCTGCCCGAGTTTGTTTAGAGCTCTTTTTATAAATGAGCTCAGGTATTATGAGACAGAAGTTATTTCTTTAATTGGAAACACGGCTGATGACACTTGGAGAAAACAATTAAAAGATCCCCGAAGAAATTTTCCAAAGAGAAAAACTATGAATAAATTTATTTTTCAGGCATCTTTTATAGAGCTATAGTTCAAATGCTGTATGCTACTTATTTTCCTAACAGTTTGGAACCATTTGTTAGTCAAAATTAAACTATAGGCATTCCATTTGTAGAATAACAAATTAGTCAATCTTCTTAGCATGAATCATGAAGATCTTAAAGCTCCAGGGTTTCTTAAGGAGTTTAACACTTTCCCGTTTTCTCAATGTGAGCATCAAGCCACATTAATCACAAGACTATAACCCACTTACTTAAAAGGTATATTACATAAAACGTCACACAATCTGCTGTGAAATACTGTATCTTTAGCATTTGAATCACCTGGGACATTGAGAGGAAAGATTCATTAATGAAGTGTGAGGCTCATTTTATTTATAGTCCATGGGAAAGGCTTATTTCATGGCCATCAGAAGCACTTCTTGCAGGCAACTAGTTACAGTTAATCCAAGTGTCTCGCAAAGCTAGTGCTAGTCCAGTCCCGGCGGTCCTGCCAGTCAGAAGCATTGTAAAGGAGAGAGAAATTCATTTCTAAAAAATGGATATCACAGGGACAATGAGAATGTGGGAGAGGATTAGATCCAGACCACAGCTGGAGCCCTGATAGAAGGGGCACCTTTCCTACCAAAGAGGGAAAGAGCAAAGGCGGGTTTGGCTGTAGGCTAATTTAAAGGTTTCGTGGAAATTGAGATGGTTCTGGTCAAAGAACTTTGATTTTCTCTGTGAAGTAGTAGAAAGTCTTTTGAGAGAGGGAAATGGGAAGAGTGGTGCTTTGAAATAGTCACTGTGGAATGTGGTAGAGAAAGTTAATGGGGAAACTTGAAGTTGATGTCTATGAACTGATAGGGGCATCAAACTTCCCAATCCCTTTCTTCCATTTCTCCTTCTAGATTGGACTCTTGAAGAGCTTAATTCATTTTGTGTCACTAGCACCTAGTACAGCACTGGCACAAAGTAGTTGCTCATAAAGGTTATTTGAGCTTAACTAGAAATGGCAAATGCTGTAATATCTGAATATAAGCAAACTTTAAATAAATGCTAGAACTTTTTTTTTAAGTTTACAAAACACAGATGATTTGATAGTGAAGTCTAACATATACATAAAAGAAAACCCAAGTTCTGGACTTTGCCTTCCAGGTGGGTCCCTTATCTTCTAGGTAGGTCCATGGTAAAGAGGAGGTCAGGTGAGAAGAGGCCTAAGAGCCTGAGGAGTATGGATGGTGAAGACTAGATAGGTTCTCAGTCACCTCTGCTAAAAGCCACCTTTGAAGGCAGCAGGGTTCCAGAAATAAGGTCAAAGGAATCAGCAGTGGCACCACATATTACTGTTTCTCTAGGGAAACTGTGCTCTGCACCCTGGAGTTTGGGGAGAGGCTTTAAAGCAGGGGTTCTTAACAAGGGGTCCATGAGCTTGAATTGAAATTCAAAAGAACATTAGTCTAGTGGGGACGTGTTGGTGCAGGTGTCATATATTTACTAAATAATATACAGTATAGTGTGGACATAGTAAGGGGCCTGTGGTTTCCACCTGACTGGCAAAGGGGTCTGTGGAACAAAAAAGATTAAGGACCCCTGCTTTAAAGGAAGCCTATCATTCTGGTAGTCCAGCTTCCCAGTTTTGCAAAGGACACTGTTCCATGGAATGCAGGCCAGGAAAATAATAGTGCATACCTGGCTCTCTTTCTTGGGATCCAACTCCTGTCCCTCCTGCAACCCCCACAAGCCTCTTATTGCTCCAGTGATTCCAAATTACTTCCTGATGTTGTTGAGTTCCATGCTTTCTACAAGATGTTCTTTCTCACTGGAAGGCCTTCCTAGCCCCTTCCCATCTACTGCAAACTCCTACTCTTCCTTCTCAGGTGTCACCTCCTCTCAAAGCCTATCTTGTCCTTTTCCCTGAGTAAAAAAGTCCACCCCTACTCTATCCTTGCACATACCATTAGGCATGGCAGAAACTACATTGAATTTAACCTGTGCTGCCAGTGACTGAAAAGTGACTTGTACATAGTAGATGCTCAATGCATGTTTTTTTAAATTGAGTCTTACCATGTATCTACCTTGCAGACAAATGAATATTTCTTGGGAGCAATTCATTTTAGCATCTTCTTTCTCCAACCCACTATTAGGTTTTTAATAAAACTTTTGAAAGATAGAAATAATTTAAATGAATAATAATTTCTTTAGTTTGCTCTATGGACTTCTGAAATCAGCCTAGAAACACGAAAGTTGGTACTGATTTAAAGATGCCTAAAATATTACAAACGACATGAGGGGAGGATTTACGGAAATAAGACTCTGCTCATTCTCCAAATTTGGGAATATTAGAATTAGAGGCATCCCTCAAAGCCTGAAGATGGTGGCTTTAGAGTAAATAAAAGGGAGTGATACTTTACACAGCAGGTGGCAAACATGAAACTCTTTATCCTGAGAATTGATACAGCCTTGAAAATATAAGTAGGTTCCAAGAAGACTTAGCTATAATCTAGGATGATGGCTCCAACATGGCATTAAGTAGAAATTAGAGCTATTTACCTTGTCAGCAGGCTGCACCCACCCCCTACTTACCCACAAAATGTCACTTGTATCCCTGTCATAGCCATAGTACCGAGCAGGATACATCCAGCTTGGTTTGATCGAACCCAGCATGGCATATCTGGTGTTTTTATGCTCTCCAAAACCACAGTTCTGTTATTTGGGGAAATATACTTTCTTTAAACAGATGCAGTTCTTTGATTCATCCTAAATAATTTAACTGTCATTGAGCATTATAATATAATATCTTCCCAAACAGATACTTCATTGAACAAGTACATCAGGGAGGTCAGAGAAAAGAGCTGCGAGCTTAATGTCTTTCTGCATCATCTGTATTTGGGGAGGAGATAACTGAGTTACCAAGTGGACTGAAGTGGATATTTGGTATGATGAGCCATATTGCACCATGTGGGAAATAAAAGGAGAAAAGCAGAAAGAAGTTGTCTAGAGCCAAATGGCAAGTTAGATTCATAAAAGTTATATTCACAATTTTTTTTTAATGTGGAGACCTCAAACTTACAATCAATAAACATAATGTTTATAAAATGTGCATACAAATGAGCTGGACTCACAGGTCAGGATTATTTAAGGAAGTGGTGAAAGGCATAATGAAATCTGTCATTTGCTTCTTATGCTTATTTTGACTTAATATCTATGGGGATCTGTTGGTGGAAGAAAATCAAGTGATCTCTTAGCTTGATAACACAAGAAACAACAGAAGGCTGAGCTAATGGATTAGCAGAGGGGGGGAGGGTGGTGGGAATCTGGGTATCAAGGCACTTTCGATGTTTGACTCTTAAAAGATGTGGCTGATCCTAGCAGGAGTTATGCTTATAGGGTTTCCGTGTAGTAAGAGGAATTACTGAGAAAAAGGAATCATGTGCTAAGATCCTTCACCACCCAATGACAAAATCATGCACTGGCAAACTCGACCTAGGCTTCAGAAATTCTATGAAATATTTGTTCATATATGATGACAACATCATGTGTAAACATTACAGCACTCAAAAGTTATTGAATTCCTCCCCTAACCCAATCTTACAGAAGTCACAAAGAAAAAGAAAATTGTATGGCTCTGAAGACTACCATAAAGATTATGAGCAAACTCTGGGGAGAAACAGATGGGTAGTCACCAAATGTAGAATAAAAATGGCAGCTGGTATGGAGGAAGGAGGGCACTGTATGAGCAGATAGCTGGGGAGTACATCTGAGTTCTCTTCATTTTGTAGGCCTTTACTTGCCCCCTACCACTGGGGCAGAAAACAGCAGCACCAGCCACCCCTGAGCAGTAGTGAAGTAACTTTAGGGGACAGCTGGATAATGGCTGGTGCCAGGAGTAGCTAAAGACTAGTACAGGCTGATTGGCCTGCCCCTGAGTGGTCCTTCCACATCCCTATCTTGGGGCTCAACAATCAAGATGGAAAAGATGTAAGAAGAGAGAAGACTCAGGGAAGAGGCAGAGTAGGTTCTCTCAGAGGGCAGAGCCTCTTAGTGAGGAAGCAGCAACTACAGAGCTCAGGTTCAGGCCTGGGTTCTATCAGCTCTGCATGCTGGGACACACCGTCACGCTCCTTAAACCCAGCAGGAGTGGCACAGGCTCGGATGTGGCCGTGGCTCATCCCCAGATGACTGACGCCCAAAGCGGCAGAGGTGGGGCTTCATGGGCAGCAGGAATGTGATATTGGAGACATACAGTCATGAACAGAGACGATGCACGGAACAACCTATACCCAATAAACCAGAGTTAATGGAGAAGAAGGATCAAGAATTTAAAGTAAGAAAAATAAATATCGTCAAAGAGGGAAGACAGGATATTGGTGACATGAAGCAAGAGCAAAAAGTTATCAAAAAGATTAAACAGAAATACTGGATATGAAAAATACAAAACTAAAACAACTTCATAGATAGAGGAAAGAGCAGAACGGATACAGCCAAGAAAATGAATTAGCCAACTAGAAGATCAGGTCCGGGGATTCTCCCATAAGGCATTGGGGGAAAAAAGGGGTGTAAAACATGGCAATTAAGATATGTGGGAGGTATAAAAGTGTCCACATCTCTTTAATAAGAGTCTCGGAGGAGAGGGGGAAATGGAGGCAAACAGTTGAAGAAATACTTAACTGAGAATTTCTAAGAATTAAAGAAAGGTGAAAGACCTTAGAGTAAAAGGTCAGGGGGGAAAAAACAAGGAAGAGAAAGGAGAACGGGAAAAGCCATGGAAGCAAGAAGCAGAAAGCAACAAAACCGGAAGAGAAGGGAAAGACCAGCAGACACCGCCACGTGCCTTGCCATATAACAGAGGAGTCCCGGATCGCCAGCAGTCAGTCTTCAAGAAGAAAGCATTGTTTTGATGATGCCTTGATTTGGACACTTTCATGCCCTCAAAACTAGGAAATCAAGGCCCAGAGAAACAGCGTGATGTGCTCAAGGTCACACAGCCACTTGGAAGTGAACTCTGACTAGAACACAAGTCTTCTAACTCCTTCCCCATAAAATAACTCCCCAACAATATACCTTTTCAATATGCTCATTCTAGGAGACTGAAAAGCAAATGGTAATAGAACTGGACCTGTAAATCAAAGATGCTTCTGTGTTTCCCTTTTTACTCATCTGTTTCCTAATTTTCATAAAGTGAATGTGAATTCCTTGTATAATGAGAAAAAAGAAAAGTTACTTTAAAAAAACAAATGATGCAATTTCTAGTGTAATAATTTAATGTTGCCTTATATTTTATTTAAATAAAGACAACACGAATGACAAAAAAAAAAAAAAAAAGAAAGGAGAACGGAAGGACGTAAGGAAGAGGGACAGGGTAAAGTAAAAAGGAGACAGGGATAAGGTACAGGACGGGAGGGGAGGGGAGGGAAGAGTGGGGACGGGAAAAGAAGGGTCAGAATATTTACAATCAAAGGAGTCAGAATATATAAAATAATCAAGGACTAATATTCTAGACCAGAGGTTCCTAACTTTTTAATGCTATGGACCCCTTTGGAATTCTGGTGAATCCTATGAATCCATTCTAAGATAGTGTTGTTGTTTTTTTTAAAGATTTTATTTATTTATTCATTTATCCCCCCCCTTGCTGCTTGTGCTCGCTGGGTCAGCTAACCACGCCGTGCGGGCGGGCTTGCCTTCACCAGGAGGCCCCGGGAACCGAACCCGGGACCTCCCATATGGTAAACGGGAGCCCCACTGATTGAGCCACAGCCGCTTCCCTAAGATAGTGTTTTTAAATGCATAGAACAAAACATATAGGATTACAAAGAAAACAATTTACATTGAAACATAGCTACCAAAATATAAAAAAACAAATTTGTGATATAGTAATGCATGCTCTCCTTTATTAATGCACTAGATAACAACATTTAGTGAAAGGTCTAATAACTACTGTAATTTTGAATAGAGCCATAGCCAGCCTACAACAAGCACAGTGCATGGGTGAGAAACCCTTTGTTGTTGTTGACACTGAAATTTAAGGGCTTGGTGGTAACAGCAGCCTAACCAATCATTAATGTTACACATAGCAACACGGATAGAACTGAGTGATAAAAGTAGAAAATACAGCAAGAGTTATAGTACAATACCATTGATGAAAATTAAAAACACATTCACATGCAAAATACCAGTTAACAAGGATCCACACATATTTAAGACCATACATCAAAGACATCAGAGTGAATGCTAAGGGGGAGAAGGGAATTGGAGCAGTGATCAGGGAAGATGAAAGAAAAACAAAATAAAACAAGAAAGTGCTTTGCTCCAATCAGTAATGATGATGTGCTATGAACTAAGGAGAATGATTAACTTAACTCTCTGTATCTGAGATCTAATTAAAACGAACAAACAACACCATGACAGATGATTTGCAGCTGAAACTGATTGGCATTTATTAGAATAGATAGAAAAAAACTGTAAGGTAGCAACTAAAGAGTTTGTTCAAATAAACACAATCCTTGTCGTCTAAAAACCCTAAAATTGCTGTTTTCAGAGATGCTGTTAGCACATCTCAAGAGATTATGCCATTGAAGCCAAGTCAGGGGGAAAAGCCTGACAGACAGGAAAGGAGGTGGGGCAGCACCCAGATTGTCCTTTCCATACCAGGCAAAGGACACCCCCACTGTCCACTTTCTTGTCACTGGAGCCCAGCTCAGGCTCAGAAATCCAGTTGTTCCCCAAACAGCTGTGTGGAGACACAGCCAAGTCGCCCTTCAACCAAGTGATTGACTATCCCCTCCTGGTCTTTTCACTGCCCCCTAGCTGTCAGTGGTGGCAATAAATAGCTAGTCACTTTTGGGTCTCAGCCAGATGAAGGGATCTAACCAACACTAAAGGGACAGCACACACAAAACTCTCCACAGAGCCAAAAACCTCTTAGCTGACAAACAGGTCCATACAGAAAGAATGCTGACGCATGCTTCCTTGCATTCTAGTTTGGTAGGAGTAAACTCTGTCTATGTGCATCCAGCTTAGCTGGAACAGGTCCATGGGAAAAGAAAATGAAGTCTTTGCTTTCAGCTCTCCTGGGTATATATCAAGTCATTTTTTGTGAACTAATAATAACAGCTCTGATCTACATATAAGTTCTCTTTTCTAAAATTACTTATCTAAGTTAAGCCTTTTAGTCACTGTTTGGTAATAAGATGCAAGATAAAGCACTTGTGAACACAGAAAACTGATAGAAAGGAAACACTGAGTTTAGCCACCAGCATCTATTTTTAAAGATGACCTAATTAATTGTTCCATAGAATGGAGAAAGAAAAGAAATACAGGCAAAGCTTTTAGACAAACCCACCACTAACTTTAAATGGATGAGGTTGTTGAAGCAATTCTACAAAAGCTTATAGTATGATTTTAATGCACTTGTCAAACATGCCAGAAGGAATACATGAGGGTGGAAAACCATTTAAGTCACTTGGGGGGGAAAAGGGAAAGATTGAAAAGTGACCTTAAAACAATTTTAGTTATTGTTAAATTGTGTGCATCTCTTTAACAAACTCCTCATTTAGAAAATCAGATTATAGTCATTTTGCCACAGGCTTTTTCCTCCAACAGTACATATATACAGAACCATTGATCTTTACACTCTTTTCAGGGGAGTTAATGTCATTTAGATGGCAAATAGGTCAAAGAAAAAAAGACTTGCTTTTTTATCAAATTAGAGCATTCTAAAATTTTAAAAAAATAAGCCAAATGCTGGATTTTCCCCTGAAGAATAATATAAAGTGCAATAAAACATGCTTAAAAGACTGAAGCATACTACATTGTTATCTGTGCAAATAAAAGATGATTTTGAAAATTGCCTTTATTTCCACAGTTGAAAAGCAAAACTAAACTAAAGAACAAATAGTCTAATGGAATGTAAAAGTACATATTTAATAGAGAGGTTTTATAAAAGCAACAGCTAAGCATGCAAAACTAAGAAATGATATTTTAAAAACTATTAGCTAGCTTCTCTTTTAAGACATCACTAATCTAATACTATAGCAAAGGAGAAGCAGTGCGTATACACCTCTTGCTCAGAAAAAACCTCACCAACATTATACACTCTGAGATACTTAGATCTCGTTGCAGGCCAAACTCACACTAAATTGGGCATAGAAACCTGCCAATGGGACATCTAGGTTCAGATGATAGAATAAACTGGTTCATGTCATCTCCTTCTATCCAAACTTAATGAAACAAACAAAAACTAATTTAAAAAAAAATAGTAAGACAAAAATTCACCAATAGATGGACAGTAAAGAAAGAGCCAGCCCAAGATCATTACTTCAGAAAATAATGGATGAAGAAAAAGAAGATTTTAGGATGGAGCAGAGTAGTACTGTGTAAACAGCTTCAGTCACCCGCTGACACATTCTCACATTCTCACATTCTCACACACACACACACACACACACACACACTCCCACATGGCCCTCATAAACCACACTGGGAGCTCAAAATCCTGAGCCCTCATGTCAATAATGAATCTGGAGAGAGACAAGCTTAGTGAGCTGGCCTTTTTTTCCTCTCCTCTGGGGAGCTGTGGAAAGGCTGCTGGGAGAGAAATAGTGGTTTTCTGACAGAAGAGACAACTCAGGGATTCAGGATGATTGGGGGAGGATCTGAAGTCTGTGGGGCCCCTTCCTATTAGAGAACACCCCCCCCCAATAGGGTGAGCATTTAGCACTGCCTCACTTGAAGGTGAGAGTGGAGTCCAGGCAATCTAACAAGTGTGCCCACCTCTGCTCAGCCCTCCTGCTCCCTAACATGTCCTCGGGAATTAGAAAAGTGGATCAAATATTAAAAATATTAAAAATCAGTCTGTACAATGGAAACAAGCAGTTCTCAGATGTGGGAGGAAGGCAGTCAAGAATGCTGGAAGTCCCAGTAGCAGATTTTTATGCCCAGTTTGGTGTGAAATTACACCCAGTTTAGTGGAAAACTCACATGTCCCTGGGAGGGATCCCATACAACAGTGTTAAACGGTGGCTACTTCTGGATGATAGAATTTGAGGTAAAAGTTCTTGCTTTCTTCTCTATACTTTTCTGATTTGCTTATTCTTTGCAGTAAACTTGGGGTTTCTGGATAAAACAAAAAGAATTTCCCCCAAAATAATGGAAGGAAAGAAATCTGACTATGGCATTTTGCCTACCACACAGACTCTTAAGAAATGTGGCTCTGAAGTAGGTGGATAACAAACCTTATAATAGTACCTGCTCCATCAAATAAACCCAACCTGTTTTTCACTTTGACCTTTGAGAGGAGAAGAGAAAAGAAAGAAAAGAGGAGGGAAACTCAAGATCTATCTTTAAAAAGAGATAGAAGAGCCAAGAGACATGGAGAGCCAGGTCTCTACTGGAGCAGAAGGGGGAGATGGACTATGGCTTCTAGTCCTAGCATGCCCATCCCACTCCCAACCCACATCTTTCCATCACTTCAATCACCACCAAGCCCTGAGACCCAGGTTCAGTCACTGATAGTTGGGGCAGCAAACAAAGGTGGCCGAAGTGAGAATTAGGTGACTGTGAAGAAATGTGTGTGTGGCATACGTGTGTGCGTGCATGTTTGTGTGTATGTGTTAAGGTGCTACTTAAGCACAACAGGTGTGTTCCCAACATAAACAGTGGATATCTGAAAGAAAACAGACAGTTCTTCACTTGAATGTGCTTTTTCTACCAAAAAAATTCGTGAAACAATTCAAATTAAATAATCATTGTAAGAGATGAATAAACAAGACAACCTCAGTGATGAGCAAGATTTTACAAGAGCATCAGCAGAGCAATGCACTATGCTGACACTGTTTACCATATTTCATTTTAAGGGATCCCTGATTATAAGATGAACCATTATTTTACGTACCTTTATGAAAGAAAAAATGTTACCAAGTAAACTGTAACTCAGTACCTTCTTATTACATGAACTGTAAGACACACTGATCACAGGGATGTTAAAATGTGTACCTTAGAGTAGATGAAATGCAGCATCACTTATCACTCAAATACCACCATTAGCTGACCCTCCTCCAGCAACACCTTGATTCAGGGGCAGTCTTCCCTTGCTTTGTCCTATATACCCATTTCCTAGTCCCTTTCCTCCTAGGCCAGAAGAGAAAAGTACAAAAAAGAAGGCCCTAGGCCTCTTTCTTCCATCTAATTAACTTTGAGATGGGTTTCCTCCAATCAGGAAACGGTTGCCTAGGTAACCAATTATTAAATGTAAGTAACTCCTCTTCTGTCTTGGCTAGACTAACTATTCTTCTGGTCCTTCTCCTGTCTTACTAGGGAGTTAATAGTGAAAGAATTTGTTTGACTAGACTCTGAATTTTATTAAGCCCTTCCGGCTTCCCATATCGAACTCAAAACTGCCTCTTACTGGAGGCTTGTCTTAAATGAACCAGAAATGCTTATTCTCAACTAAATATTTTAAGCCTAATTGGAGCAGAGCAAAGCAAAACAAGTTGAAAAGGCAGTTAGAGTTGGTTTCCTTATGCCTTGATTTATCATGTCTTAGGCTAGCATTTTGGAATACAGCTCTTGCTTTGTAGCATTGAGACCAGCCAAGAATAGGAATGCTTTTGGAGAGGAAAGGGGCTTTCTTTACCAAAATATCTAACCCCATTGGCGTATCAATGTTGTCAGAGTGGCGGCAGGAGGGGCCCAGAGTGAGGTCTAAGGTACAGTGAGGTGAATGCAGGCCTCAAGAGGCCTGTGTGGATGATTGTGGCATAGAAGGAGGTGGGTCATCATTCTCTAGGTGGGAATGAATTGAAGCTTCAAATCTACTCTCTACCTTCTCCATCCTGCTCTGTGCCTGGGAGGTTGACTTTTATGAACCCTATCAACCTGCCCTGGCCCTGTGGCATCCTGTTGAAGTTAGTCAATGGCAAGTATTAGCCAGGCTTGAGAGGGCAGGAGGAGAAGTTAAGACATTTATTGCCCCCACCCTCTCCCTGCTGGTCCGCAGACTGACATTATCTCTGTCTCTATACCAAAGGCCATAGTGCCTGGCAAGCAAAACCTCTCCTTCAGCTTCAGGGCTCCATGGGTTCCAGTAACCTCTTCTAGCCTAGCTGTGGTCGCAGCTCCCTGCTGTAGCTAGCCCTTGGGTAATTCACCAATCTTTCTTGATTTACCTCAATCATTAAGCCTTTGTGACTAGACCCTTCAGTAACCACTTTCTTCAGAATTATTCATTTCTTTGGCTGTGAGAATGATACTGTGATGATTTTTCAAAGTGCTCTTTATCTTTTTAGAGATACATCCTGAAATATCTGCAGATAAAATGATACATCTGAGACCTTCTGTGAATAATCCAGAGATCTGGGGACTAGATGGTGGGGTTTAGATGAACTATATTTGGCCATGAGTTGGTAATTGTTAAAGCATAGAGATGAGTCCATGGGTACTTGGGTATTCTTTATAATTTTCTATTTTTGCACATGTTTAAAATATTCTAGGATACAAATATTTATTGGAAAAAAATTCCTTTTAATCATCCCTTTTGAGTATGGCATCTATTTCCCACAGGGACCCAGACTGATACAGGAGTAGAGAAGGAATGAGTTGAGGAAATCAGCAAGATGAATGTGGCCTATTATACAATTTTGTCTGGAATTAGGCCTAAAAAGAAAGAATTCCAAATAATGAGTGTTGGGTCCTTTCTAAACTGGGAATAAATGTAAAATCTCACTAATTCACCTTAAGTAGGAAAACAGTTCAATCTGACTTAGAAAAGGCCTAAGTTATACATTTTTTTATTTTTTTTTTAATTGAACAATGTATTCACTTTCAAGTTCAGAGTGGCCTTCATACACTTTGCCTGTCAAACTTATCTCACAGCATACCTTTATATAAATCTTTATTGAAAGCTTCTTTTATACCTGTATTAGACACACTTTTCCTCATACTCCTTTAGAGCGTCTGGTCCTCCTTCTCTCCACTGCAAAACTAACCCATCTCAAAACTCGGCTTGTTTTATTTCTTCTTTAAAGTTTATCTTGACCATATTGGCCCAAAACTCTCCTTCCTAGGAATTACAATCTCAGCTTCACCAGTCACTGGGTGACCTTGGGCAACTTACTTAATTTCTCAGTGCCTCAGTTTTATTATCTGCAAAATGGGGTTAATAACTATATGCACTTCTTAGGGTTTATGTAAGTATTAAGTGAGTTTATTAGAGACTAGCTACTACTACACAGTCAATCAATGTTAGCTACTATTATCAGCATTCATTCAACAAATATGTATTGAGTTTCCACTATATGTCTAGTTTTTCCCTAAGTCCTGAGTATAAAATAGTAAATAAAATAAAGCCCTGCTCTCATGGAACTTTCTTTCTAGCAGGAGAGGCAGACAATAAACAAATAAATAGATACATGTTAGGGTTTCAAATAGTGAAAAGTGCTATGAAAAAAATAAAACAGTAAGAATGATGAAGGATATTAATTTTAGATAAGGTGATCTGGGATGGCCTTTGTAAGGTAATATACTGATGATAAAACACATGGTGAAATTGATTTTTGAACCAGTTTAATTGTCTAGGCAAAAATGCTTTGACATCAAAAGGCTGCAAGTATTTGAGAACTATATGTTTTCCAAGCAAGTAGTCTTGATAATCCAGAATCCCAACCTGGATTGCGAGGATCATCCAACGGACAAGTTCACAGTATAAACTTAAAAGGATACCATTCCAGAGCTGAATTTCAACAGCCTTTTTAAATGTTATCATCTTCTCCATATTATCTTTCTCATACTGAGCTAATTTTTCAAACACAGAGCTTTATCATCGCAACTTCACGCTGTTGACAGATTCTTCTGTTGCTGCTATTTCACAGTCTTGGCCTTTTAATTTCCTCACCTTTAATTGTTTCCTAAGAAATTGCCTACAGTCTGAAAATACACCTTTAAACTGCTTTCAAGCTCTTGTTCACCTGTTTTCCTTTTTATGTCAAGATTACTGTCACTTAATTCTTTCATCTTCTTCCACATTTTTCTCTTTTTTTGATTCTCTTCATGACAAAGGGAGAGGAGATTCCAAAAGAATCTTAACCCAGAGGAAGTGTGTCTTTTGGAGGTGAGGGGGGAAGGGAGGTGAGAGATTGCAGTGGTTGAAGTGAAAGAAAAAAAAAAAATCAGAGAAATGGGACTTGGGGGAGAAGAAATAACATTATCCAAGAACCCAGCCTTCATTTTTCTGACTGTTTCGGTAGCTGGGAATTAATAAAATAAGGATTTGTGTTAGAAATTGCCAGGAGATTAAGGAAGATAAATATGATGCTTATTTCCACCAAGGGAAAAAATTTCTAGCAATGAAAATTGTAACTTGATGAGACCTTTGTAAGTGATTTAATGGAATGAATTTTAAAAATACAGTTCTAGCTATATAAAATAACAGTGGACAATTTAACACTGAGGCCCTGGACTTTCCCCCATGTAAAGCAACAAACACAGGCAAAAATTTTGGCTATTCAGCGTTCCTCTTTAACTCCTGCTCCTTTGCTTTGGTAATTTTTTTCCCTTCTTTTTCTTCATACACAGAGTCCAAAGTCTCTCAGGATTAGAAAATATAAAAGGCTTAGAAATTAAATTCTTAAGATTAACTTTTAAGAAATTCACTTAAGACCACATAAATATAGAGACTTTCTTCACCAGGAACTCAACAACATGGATTAATGAGACTGCTTTCTGAAGTTGTGATAAATGAGAGTCACACAAAATCGGCCCAATTTTCATCCTATTTCATGTCCCACATGAGGGCTGGGATCGAGCTACCATCTGAAAATTTGCTCATGCTCAACATATCCCCAGGTACCCGGAAATGTTGTAAGGTAAGCATGCTATCAGCACTCTGAATGTTTTATTATTTTGTGTGTGTGAATGTTTTAAAAACCAAAATAAATGAATAAGAATTAATATGGCAGAAAATACTGCTTTCTTCTCAGTAACACTAAAAATACAATTTCATTATCTCACAAGTAAAAGTATCACAGAGAAGATACATGAGTGTTCTAGCCTTTTGCTCTTCACATCCTTAAATACAGATTTCTCCCATAAAAATGTCCTGTATTATCCCAGTTTAATTTTTCTAAAGGGTCTTTATATTTCTTCCTAAAAAAAACATGCTAAAATGAGTATTGGTTCACCTTCAAGTGGCCTCTGATGTGGCTCATTTTAATCTTCCAGACAATGCTTTACCCTGATCAAAGGAAAGGATTTTTCCCTCTTTTGTGTTTGGATTAAAAATTATGATCTGCAGGCATGAGGTGAACAGAATTGAAAGTTTACTCTACTAAAAGAAGAAAATCATTAACTATAACACATCCTTTTAAAATCTGGGGACTGAAGGTTTAAAAAAAGTCTGGTGTTTCCAGGGCATACCAAAGGTAGAAAGGTGGGGACGGTCTGACCAGGATGCAGGGAAAAGGGGGTGCACTGTCTGCAGAGAATTTAAAAACAATGATAAAAACAACTTAAAAAAATGTGTCTGCTTCTCGTTATCACCATGCACCAGCAATTCTAAACAGTGTAAATGATAAAATACTCCTGCCAGGAGAAAATATATTTTTTGTATCAGTTCTAAACAATTGCTGTGGTGACTGTTGAGTTTTAATAATATATATATGCATATTAGTTTCCTAGGGCTGTGGTAAGAAACTATCACAAATGGTAAGGTTTAGAACAACCAGAGTTATCTCGCAGTTCTGCAGTCTGAAAGCAAGGTGTCTGCAGGGCCATGCACCCTCTTAAATAGGTAGAGGAGAATCCTTCCTTTCCTCTTCTTGCTTCTGGCAGTTTGCCTGCAATCCTTGGCCTTCCCTGCCTCTCAGCTACAGCACTTTGATCTGTCTCAGCCGTCACATGGCATTCCTCCCCCGTATGTGTCCCCTGTGTGTAGGACACCAGTCATATCAGATTAGGGAGCCTGCCCTACTCCAATATGACCTTGTAAGGGTTAAGTTCATGTGTCAGCTTGGCCAAGTTATGGTATCCAGTTGTTTGGTCAAGCAAGCACTGGCCTGATTGTTACTGTGAGGATATTTTGTGGATTTAAATCATCAGTTAACTGATTTCATGATTTCATCTCTGTCTGAGTACATCTACAATCAACTGAGATTGCCTTCAACAATGAGTGAAGTTTCATCCAATCAGTTGAAGGCCTTAAAAGGAGGTGTGATGATTTCAGCAGTCAGAAGAGAGAGTTTCCATCTCTACTTCAGCCAGCCAGCTCCTCCTGGGGAATTCATCAAAAATCTTCTTTGGCGTTCCCAGCTCATGGCCTGCCCTACAGAATTTGGATTTATCCATCCCCAGAGTTGTGTAAGCCAATTCCTATAAAAAAAATCTCATAATATTTACATACTATATATACATGTATGTGTATCTCCTGTCATTTCTATTTTCCTAGAGAACCCTAACTAATATAGTCCACATCTTAATTTAACTAATTCCTTCTGCAATGACACTATTTCCAAATAAGGTCACAGTCTGAGCTATCAGGGGTTAGGACGAACATTATCTTTTCAGAGAACACAATTCAACCCATAAAAATATGTAAACTTTAAATTAGCACACTTTTACTACTTATCCTTTAATATGCATTATATTCTAAAAGTACTTTAAAGAGTTATATAGCCCCAGTTATATAGCCAGCTCCTGACACATGTAGGATTAGAGACATGCATTCCTTCTATAAGTAAGTTTATGAAGTTTCAGGAACATTCCAGCTTGCTTTTGGCACAATTTGTGCCCCCAACCCTACAATACACCATATTCTTGCATTTGAATAGTCTATTACATAAACATAGTCTATTTGAAATAAACAGGGATAGGAGATTAATTGTAAAAAAGAAACAAGTGAGTTAATTCAGTTCATCATTCCCTGTGACCACCAGAGATTTTATTTATGCTAAAAAATGAAAACATTACCATATGACCCAGCAATTCCACTTCTAGGTATATACCAAAAGAAGTTAAAGCAGGGACTCAAACAGATACTTGTACACCAATGTTCATAGGAGCATTGTTCACAATTGCCAAAAGGTGGAAATAACCCAAGTGTTTATCGACAGATGAATGGATAAACAAAATGCAGTATATACATGCAAAGGAATATTATTCAGCCATTAAAAACAATGAAGTTTTGATATATGCAACAACATGAATGAACCTTGAAACCTTTATGAAATATTTCATTATGAAATAATGAATTTTTTTAAAATAAGACAGACACAGAGGACAAATAGTGCATAATCTACTTATATAAAATATCTAAAATAAGCAAATTAATAGAGACAGAAAGTAGATTACAGGTTACCAGAGGCCAGACGGAGGGGGAATGGGAAGTTATTGCTTACTAGGTACAGAGTTTTTCTGTTTTTTTTTTAAAGATTGTTTATTTATTTATTTATTTCTCCCCACTCCCTCGTTGTTTGTACTTGCTGTGTCTATTAAGCTTCCTTGTTTCTTTTTTTTTTTTTTCACTTTTTTTTTTTTAAGATATTTCGATAACATAAATGTTACATAGAGTATATAGGGGATTCCCATATACCCCGCTCCCCACACCACCCACATTATCCAACATTAGCAACATCTTTCATCAGTGTGGTACATTCATTGCAACTGATAAACACATTTTGGAGCATTGCCACTAAGCATGAATTATAGTTTACATTGTAGTTTACACTCTCTCCCATTTGACTCTGTAGGTTATGGTCGGATATATAATGGCCTATATCTGTCATTGTAATGTCATTCAGATGATTCCCAAGTCCCAAAAATGCCCTCCTATTATACCTGTTTTTCCCTCTCCCTAACCCCAGAACAAGCATGGGTCATTGCCTCCACAACAATGGTATTTCTTCCATTGCTGGAACCACAGGTAGTCTATAGTAGAATACTAGTAAGTTTATTTTAGTCCATAGTTCATTTCCCAATCCTGAGGATTCTGGGATGGTGATGCCCACTCCACCATTAACTGAGGGGGCTTCGATCCCATACATCCGGTAGATGGGACTCTCTTGCTTGCAGTCATAGGCATTCTCAGTTCCTTGGAATGTTGTTTCTCCATCATCTCCTCCCCGTTAGTTGTCCTGGGTGAGTCCATTGAACCAGAGAGTAGGTATTGCAACTCTGTTGAGATTCAGGGCTAGCTGGCACATGGACAGCCCAAAGATTTCAGTCTCTTGGATGTACATCTACCAACTCTAATACTAATTATACATTCAAATAGAAGGACAGAAGGGTCATGCATAGGCAAACCACTGCTGAGTCTAACTCAGTCACACTGGGGAGCATAAATACGAGATTAGGGCCCACTGGCACAGGGCCAAATTCCTGAGCTGTCTGCCCTGGCTATAGTGTCTGGATGTTTCCATATCCCTGAGAAGCTTCACTATTTGGGGTTGTATCTATTTTGGTTGTCAATGAGATCCTGTTGAGATGTGCATAAGCGCTATCTCTGGGATGGCCTCCCGATTCACTTTGAATTCTCTTAGCTATACAAATTCATTTGTCTTCAGTTTTTCCCCCTTTTGGTCAAGATGGTTTTGGGTTTTTTGTTTTTTTTGTTTTGTTTTTTTCCAGATGCATTGCTTGTTGGTACTTAGTAGCAATCCCTTGGCACCAGGGAGGCTCAACCCCGGGAGTCATGTCCCATCTTGGGGGAAGTTATTGCTTTTATACACTGAGTTTGGCTTAGAGAGAGGCCACATTTGAGTAACAAGGAGGTTCCCTGTAGGTAACTCTTAGGCACCCTGCATCACTAGGCTAATTTTCAATTTCAAGAGCAAAGGCTCATAAGCATAGTCATCAATATCATAGGTCCTTCAACGGACCATCCTCCTTTACAAGTCATTGTCCCTGTACTTGGGGCATTCTTGTTTTCCATTAGAGAATGTGGCAGAGCTCCCCCAAATGGGAATTTTATATTTTTTGGTTATTGTGTGAATCTCCATCCACCGTGACAATGACCCATGAACAATTGAACACATTTATATGCCTTATATGCATGAACTTCCTCCCAAGTATCCCCCCTCACTGACACCCCACACCATGATCCTCCCCATCACAGCTGTAACCCTTCTGTGATCTGAAACTTCTTCAAAAATGAAGCCAATAAAATAGCCACATACAATTAATAAGAAAATGAAATAGCAATGATAGTTTTATACATAAGAAGTAAAATACAGAAAAAAATTAATAAAAAGTAAAAATTGACTTTTTATTGGAATATTAAAAAATAATGGAAAAATATTTGAAGAAAAAAATTTTTTTTTCTTTTACATTTTGTCTTTCATCACTGTAAGACTGTTGTCCTGAATGTACAATGACATTTTCTTCCATTTATTCCCCCAGTGTCTTACTTTTTGTTTTTCTTTTTTCTTCAAAGGCTACGTCTGTTCATCTTCCTTGTTTCTTTAGGAGGCTCCAGGAACCGAATCCAGGACCTCCGATGTGGAAGGGAGGCACCTAATCATTTGAGCCACCTCCATTCCTTGCTTTGTTCTCTTTTTTTTTTTTTTTCTTCTTGTGTCTCTTGTTGCATCATCTTGTTGTGCCTGCCCATGACATCAGCTCGCTGTCTTGCTTGTATTTTTTAGGAGCCAATGGGGACCTCCGCTCCCTGCTCTGTTGTGTCTCTCATTATTATGTTTTTCTTCTTGTGTCTCTTGTTGCATCATCTTGTGTCAGCTTGTCACGCCTGCCTGTCGCACCAGCTACCTGTCTTCTTTAGGAGGCACCAGGAACTGAACCAGGGACCTCCCATATGGTAGGTGGGAGCTCAACCACTTGAGCCACATTCACTTTCCAGTACAGAGTTTTTGTCTGGGTTACGAAAAAGTCTTGGTATTGGATGGTAGAGATGGTAGTACAACATTGTGAATGTAATTAATACCACTGAAGTATACACTAAAAATGTTAAAATGGGAAATCTTGTGTTAAATATATGTTACCACAATTTTTTTAAAAAGTTAAATATTGAAACAGAGTACAAACTGTGAAATGTAATACTTTTGTTTGGTAAATACAACTTTTGGTACATACATGAATTATATTACTGAATTTCCATTTTTGAAATTAAGTTAAATTTTCAAAATTGAAATTAATTTTCTTTTTTGTTATCCTTATTTAATTATTTCTTAATTGATATTAAATTATAAAGCTCCTGAGGGCTCTAGAGACATCTAGACCCTGTCGGCAGGGCAGACAATCTCGGGAATTCGGCACCCTGTCAGTGGGCCGAATATATACTTTGGAATATATGCTCCCCAATATAACAGAGTTAGATTCATTTATAATTTCCTTACATATGGCTCTTCTGCTTTTTGTTTGAATTTATATTTGGCACTATACTCATTAAATATATGTCCCAGAGACTAAAATCTTCTATATGTTCATATGTAGGTTAAGCCCTGAACCTCAGCAGAGTTGCAGCCAACACCTACTCTCCAGTTCACTGGACTTACCCAGGACAACTAACAAAAGATGATGATGGACAATGCCCATCCCAAAAAACAGAGAGTATCTACAACTGCAAGCAAGACAACTCTATCTATCTGCCCCATGGGATCTAAGCCCCCTCTCAATTAGAAACAGAGTGGGCATCACCATTCCCAAATCCTCAAGATTGATGAATAAACAAACATAAGGGGGGAATGCAACTATGGACTAAGTAGACTTATTATTATTCTAGCAATGGAAGGACTTGTAACACTGATAAAAAGGCAAGGGCCACCAGAGGTTCAGAGGGGAGGGAAAGAAAAGAATGGATGTAACATGGGGCATTTGGGGGACATTGGAATTGTTCTGCATGACATTGCAATGAGGGACACATTTTGTAAAAACCTATAAAATTGTGCGGTGCAAAGTGTAAACTGTAATGTAAACTATAGACCATGGTTAGTAGCAATACTTCAATATGTGTTCATCAATTGTAACAAATGTACCACACTAACGAAGGATGTTGTTAATGGGGGAAAGTAGGGGATGAGAGAGAATCTCCTAATATTTTTGATGTAACATTTATGTACTCTAAATCTTCTTTTAAAATAAAAAAATAAAATAAGAAATTAAATTTTCAAGATTTAAATTTATTTTTCTTTTTTGTTATCATTTAATTATTGCTTAATCGCTATTAAACTACAATATTATTCATTACTGTAATAAACCAATAGCTCAGCAAAGTTGTGGCCCTTTTTTCAAAAATTTACATTAATGTATTAAAAGTATTAATCCATTACTTTTTCCTTTTCTGTACATAACACTTATTTTTTTTATTTTTCATTTGTTTACTGCATAGTTAGATACATGAAGTCCAATAAGAAATTTCCACCATCTGCATTTCTTGTATGGCCATGATTATCATGTGTTTCATTTTATATCAAACAATTTTAAAGATAATATTATTATATAGAAAGGGAAGGGTTAAAAATCAATGTGCTCTGAGAGCAAATACAGCAGTTACACCAAAGGGCTTCTGAGGTTTTCTAAGATTCTTTCGGACTTTCTAATCTTTTGTTTGAGTCTCAGGTCCAGCACAATTTTGCATCAAGATTGTGAGCTGGCCTACAGTGGCAGATTCTAGGGCAATTAGAAGAAAACATCTAGGATGGAAATAAGGGAAAATAGCAACCAAGATATTCATTCATTCATTCATTCATTCAGACATTCATTCCCTTATTCATTCAACAAATACCTGTTAATCATTGTACCAAGCACTGGTCTAGGCAGTAGGAAAACAGCTGGAATAAGTTCCACATGCACAGACAACAAAGAATAAATATACTGAACTGGTAAATTTTGTAGAAGGTGATAAGTGCTACGGAGTAAATAATAAATCCAACACAGTAAGGGGATCAGGAATGGCAGGAGAAGGGTTGCAGTCTTAAATACGGTGGCTATTTACCAATGAGAAGATGACTTTTGATCAAATACTTGAAGGAAGTAAGAATTAGCCATGTAGATGCCTGTGGAAAGGAACTGGGCAAAGAAAATAGCCAGTGCAAAGGACGTGGGGAGGGAGCACGTGAGGCTTGCTCCAGGAGGAGCAGAGAGGCCAGTACAGCAGAAGCAGAGAGTAAGAGGGAAGGCAGTAGGAGAGGAGGCCAGGGAGGGAAGACTGGTGAGATTGTATAGAGCTTTGTTAAGCCTTTAAAAGGACACTTTGCTGACTCAATGGGAGAAAATATTTGGAAATCACATGTCCGAAAAGGGTATAATATCCAGGATATATAAAGAGATGTTACAATTTAATAATAAAAACACAAAGAACCCAATTAAAAAATGGCAAAAGACTTGAACAGACATTTGCCCAAAGAAGAAATACAAATGGCAAAAAAACACCTGAAAAAATGCTCAACATTACCCATGATTAGGGAAATGTAAATCTAAACTACAATGAGATATCATTACACACCTATCAGAATGGCCACTTTAAAAAGACAGAGAACTACAAAAGTGTTGGAGAGGATATGGAAAGATAGGAACACTTCTTCACTGTGCGTGGGAATACAGAATGGTACAGCCACTGTGAAGGACTGTGTTTGGCAGTTCCTAAAGAAGTTGAATATAGACTTGCCACGTGACCCGGCAATACCACTACTGAGTATATACCCAGAAGAACTGAGAGCAGTGACACAAATAGATATCTGCACACCAATGTTCATAGCGGCATTATTCACGATTGCCAAAAATTGGGAACAACCCAGGTGTCCATCACCAATGAATGGATAAACAAACTGTGGTGTATTCACATGATGGAATATTATGCAGCTGTAAGAAGAAATGAAGTCGTAAAGCATATGACAACATGGATGAACCTGGAGGACATTATGTTGAGCGAAGCTGACAGATACAAAAGGACAAACACTGTTTGAACCAAATATATTGTGTAACATATTGTATGATTCAAAAAAATTTTATATGATCCAGTACATTTAAATGAGAAACATGTTGTTATTCAACTGTATTTTCTTTTTATTTTTTAATTATTGTTTATATTTTCAATTATTAAATGTACAAAATAAAGTTAAAAGGAACAAAAAAATGACAGTTTGTCTTTTACTCTGGGTGAAACAGGTAACCACTGCAGGGCTTTAAGCAGAGGAGTGGCATGATCCAACAGAAGATTTTATTTAAAAGTAGGCTTTAAAAGAGTAGTAAGTGAAATAACCACTTGAAAAGCCCTCCAACCTGCCTAGAGGAATGTGGAGGAGATCCAGCAATGACATTTGTCTCCCATTCACCTCCAACATTAATCCATCTGGTTTGACCATGTAGGAGATACCCCACACACACCTCTTACTTCTTGCCCTGCATCCCTCCTGAAAGGGCACCTTTGATCAACTTTCCCAGATTCAGGGCAGGTATTCTTCAAAAAAAGGTCTATAGATGCTGACCTGATGCTGAAATATTACATTTGAGATTAATTATTTTGGATTCAATATCTCCAAGAGTCTTCCATAAATCTACAAATTGCTCTTGGATGTTTAACCTGTGGAAATTAACTTTTAAATATAAATTAATTTATCCCTTCTTAACTGACAATTGACCAGCTAACTGACAATTAAGCCAGAATGAACTCTAGAAACATGCACCACACACACACACATACACACACACACTCACATACACACATGCTCACACCTCAATATTTAGACATCCATTATAAATTTGCATTCTATCCACAACTGACTACAATGCTAACAGGTCCAAAATGTACACCACAAGATGTACATGCTGTCCTGTCATGGTGTCTTTCCCAGCTGTGTTTCCCTTATTTTAGTATGTTGGTACAGAAAAGGGTTTGAGCATAGAATGAGAGAAAAAGAAGTGCAGATAAGCATGGCAGGATGCTATGAAGTGGGAAAAGCAGAGAGGAAGACATCCCTGGAGGAAGGTCTGTCTACCTAAAGATTGTGAGTCAGTCTGCTCAACCCCTCTCTGAGCAGAAATGAATGAATGTCCTTTCAGGTCCTGCCCTTGCCCCTGACCTTCACCTACAAGAAGAGGTAACAGTGACTAACGGGTGCCTCCTAGTGGCCTCATTGGTCCTCCTGGTCCCTGAAGTCTGTTTTGTGGAAGACAATTACTACAGTAACTGCCAATTTTTTTCAATAAAATTTCTTAGTATTTCTCAACATAATGGAAGGATTTGGCTTTTTATCTTCTAAACCTACTCTCAAATGTTTAGAAAATACATAACTAGATCAGGAGTTCTTCACCTTTTTTGTTCCATGGAACCCTTTGCCAGTCAAGTGAAAACCACGGACCCCGTACTAAGTCCACACTATACTGTGTACTATTTAATAAATATATCACACCCGCACCAACATGTCCCCACAAGAATGTTTTTTTGAATTTCAATTCAAACTCATGGACCCCTTGTTAAGAACCCCTGAACTACACAATAAATGAGGGAATCTGAATTCCTAGCCTAGAGAGCTCTGCCACAGTCTCCAAGGGAGCAGCAATAGTCCTCTGAGTGTAGGGACAGTGCCTGTCAAAATAGGATGACCCACTGATGTGTTTTTTTTATTGATGACTACGCTTGTGAGTCTTTGCTCTTGTAAATGAGACTTAGCCTGCAGTTGTGGGGTGCCTAAGGGTTGCCACCTGAGAGCCTCCTTGTTGCTCAAATGTGGCCTCTCTCTAAGCCAAACTCAGCATATGATTGCATTACCTTCCCCCCAACGTGGGACATGACTCCCGGGGATGAGCCTCCCTGGCAACGAGGGATTAATACCAAGTGCCAACTGGCAACACAACTGGAAAAAGACCTTGAATAAAAGAGGGAAATGGTAAAGACAAATGAGTTCAAGTGGCTAAGAGACTTCAAAGAGAGTCGGGAGGTCATCCCAGAGGTAACTCTTACGCACACCAAAGTAGGAGCTCATAGAACATCTAAGTGCCTATCACCCCACTCAGTGGGGTTCCTGAGAGCTCCGGAGACACCCTGGTCCTATATAAGGGGAGATAGCCCCAGAGACTGATGCCTTATCAGTGGGTTCTATTTTGGAATCTGTGCTCCTGAGAGTGACAGAATTAGACTCAAATAAGTCCTCCCTGCACATGGTTCACCAGTCCCTTCTATTCAAACCTATATGTGATGCTGGAGTTTTTAGGTATACTTCCAGAGACTGGAGCCTCCCGCCTACCTAGGTGCCAGGTGTGCATGAAATCTAGGTGGAGCTGCAACTCCTACCCTACAGCTCAATGGACTCATCCAAGTCACCTGGTGAGGAGACAACGATGGGCAATGGCCATCCCAGGGAATGGAGAGGGCCTGTATCTGCAGGCAGGATCATCCCACCCACCATATCCATGGGATATAAGCCCTCTCTCACTTGGAGTTGGAGTGGACATCACCATCCCAGTCCCCTCAGGATTGGGGGAAGAACTATGGACTAGAGTGGACTTGATGGTATTCTCTTATTCACATATGGTGATTCTAGCAATGCAAGAAATTATAACAATGAGGTGGAGCCAGTGGCCACTTGACACTTTTGGGGTAGGGAGGGGATGAGCAGTTGAAATACAGGGGCTTCTTTGGGAGTTGGAGGTTGTCCTGAGTACTGTTGTGGCAACGGATGTAGGCCATTTTAAATCAGCACACACCACTCAGAACTGAGTGCGAGAGAGTGTGGTCTACGGTGTGAACTGTGGTCTATGGTTGGTGGCAAGGCTCCAGGATGTGTAAGTTCATTGAGGGTGGTGGGCCACACTTGTGGGAGATGTTTGTGTGGGATGTGGTGGGAGGTGTGGGAGGTGGGCAACATGGGAATCCCAGTGGGTTCCGTGTAATATTTTGGGTAATCTAAGCACCTCTTAAAATATATATATATATATATATATATAAATAACATTTTTGTAAGCAAATACACATATATGCATATATATTTATGTATCATTTTGCAAATGTTTGTATGTATTGGGAGAATTTTGATCTTTACCCATAATAAAAAGAAAAAAAAAAAAAGAACCCCTGAACTAGATAGAAAGATGATAAGATATAGATAGATACTAGATAGATATGAGAGAGAGAGAGAGAGAGAGTGAGAGAGAGAGAGAGAGAGATTGAGATTAAAAGAAAGGAGGGAAGGAGGGTGAGCAAATGTGCAAAACTTTGAAAGTTGGTGGATCTGGATATCTGGGTGGGGGATATGTTGGAGTTCGCTGTATGGGGTTTGTATTATTTTTCAACTGTCCTCTAAGTCTGAAATTATTTCAAAATAAAATTTTTTTTTTTTAAATTGTGTGGAGAAAAAACTCATTGAGAAAAAAAGATAAGGCAACACCACAACTTGTGCATATTACTCTTCACCACAATGGAAATTTCAGGTCTGATGGGCAATGGAGACCCTTGTGCTCTCTACCATTAGGCCAGCCCCAGATTTACGTCCTTTCAACCACCCAAATGAAACCTTCCCATAGCGATTCCTCAACAGGTTTAAAAATAAAATAAAATAAAATACTCCCTCCCCCCCCGCCCCCGCTCCCGCTCCCCTCGGCCAGTAGCCTCTAATCTGTTTCCTATCTCTACAAACTTGCCATTTCTAGTCATGTCTTATAGGTGATACCATACATTTTTCTTATGTTTCTTGCTTATTTCACTGGCCATAATGTTTTCAAGGTTCTTCCATGTTGTTCCATGTCTCATAAATTCATTTTTTTATTCTGAATAATATTCCATCGTATATATATAACACATTTTGGTTATCCATTTGTGATAGACATTTGGCTTGTTTCCAGCTTTGGGCTATTGTGAATAATGCTGCTATAAACATTGGTGTACAAGCATCTGTTTGTGACCCTGTTTTCACTCTCTTTGAGTATATACCAAGAAGTGGGATTGCCCGGTCAAATGGTAATTCTTTATTAACTTTTTGAGAAACCATCAAACTGCTTTCCACAATGGCTGCACCATTTTAAATTTCCACCAAAATTACAGCAAAGTTCCAACACTTGGCACAGCAAGATGACACAACAAAAAAAGACACAGAGGAGAGACAATAAGAGATGCAGCAGACTAGGGAGCTGAGGTGGCTCAAGAGATTGAGCACCTCTCTCCCACTCTAGAAGGTCCCAGGATCGAATCCCGGTGCCGCCTAAAGAGAAGACAGGCAGTCACAGAAGAACACACAGTGAATGGACACAGAGAGCAGACAATGGGGGGGGGGGGGGAGAATAAATAAATAAATCCTTAATAAATAGTACAATCTATGAAAGAAAAAAATTGTAAATTGGGATTTATTAAAATTAAAAACTTCAGCTCTGCAAAAGACAATGTTAACAGAATCAAAATAAAAGCCACAGACTGGGAGAAAATATGTGCAAAACACATATCTTATAAAGAACTTGTATATAAAATATACAAATAGCTCTTAATTCTCAACAACAGGAAACAACCTAATCAAGAAATGGGCAAAAGATCTGGACACCTCACCATAGAAGGTATCGAGATGGCAAGTAAGCACATGAAAAAATGCTCAACATCATTTGTCATTAGGGAAATGCAAATTAAAACAACAATGAGATACCACTATTCACCTGTTAGAATGACTAAAATGCAAAAACCGACAATATCAATTGCTGGAAAGGATGTGGAAAAACAGGAGCTCCCATCATTCCTGGTGGGAATTCACAATGGTACAGTTACTTTAGAAGAGAATTTGTTTCTTACAAAGCTAAACAGACTTACTATATGATCCAGCAATCACACTCCTATATACTTACCCAACTGATTTGAAAACTGTATATTCACACTAAACTCTGCAGGCTAACATTAACGGCAGCTTTATTCATAATTGTCAAAAACTGGAAGCAAACATTATCTTATAGGTCAATGGATAAACAAAGAGCAGTCATCTGTACAATGAAATACTTCAGTAATAAAAAGAAATGAGCTATCAAGTTGCAAAAAAGACATGGAAGAATCTTAAATGGGCAAAACTATAGAGACAATACAAAGATCAGTGGTTGCCAGAGAGGAGTAGGGAAAGGAGGAGGGATGAATATGTAAAGCAAAGGGTTATTTAGGGTAGTGAAACTATTCTGAATATGTTATTGTGGATACATAATATTATGTGTCTGTCAAAATACAATGCACTTTACAGAAAAAAAAAAAAAGCCCTCAAAATCAGAGTTACCTAAGGCACAGTTGAGTAACAAATTGAGTTAAGAATAACCACCCTCCTCTAAGCACACAGTGCTCTGATACTGTTTTTTGGTTGCCTAGGTGCCCCCAACATTCCACCCAACTCAATCTACCTTCACCATGCCCAAAACCTGTATAACCTGCCAAGCCATCAGAATTATCTGCTTCTGTCCCATTTCTTCAGGGCTCTCTACCTATGATAGCAAAGAATTCATAGTTAACTATGAATTATATGAATTATTAATAATTATTATTTATTATATTATTAATTATATTATTATTATGAATTATATTTACTCTCTGAAATACAGGAACAGAGGGCTTCTAAAGACAAAACTTTGGCCCATTAAAGGGAGGAATGCTGGCATCAAGGTGGTACGGTGTTAGATGTTTGGAGCCAAGTAGAACATGGGGTAACCTCTGTTCAAATCCCATTCCATTACCCAAACAGCCACCCATGCACAGGGCTCAGTCTGGTCCATCAGCTCAAGTACCAACATTGTTCAAGAGAATTCTCTATTTGGAGACCAAGAAGGAAGGGCTCCAAGATCCCTGGCAAGGTCATTTCTATGGCATAGATAATCCTAACAGGAATATATATATATATATATATTCAGTGTGGTGTGAGTATTTTTAATTTTTCACTTCTACATGCATGAAAATTTCTACTCATTTTATCATCTTAATAATTTTCTGTCTCTTGTCATCTTTCTCATTATGTATGCATTACTATCTATTTCACTAGGGTATTGTGAGGATTAATTAATAATGTACACTGATTTGAGCCTTAAGGGGGGAAAGAATAAAATAAAATGCCTTATGCATGTATTTGCATATGGAGAATATAGTATCATAGTAAATCTGCTATAACAGCACAAAACAAAAAGAGCTCTGGGCCAGACAGGTGATGGCAGCTGGTATGGAGAACAGAGACATGGAAATTGTATAAACCATGACTAAAGAGACAACCAGGGTTGATATCCAGGCAAGAAAAACCAATTAGATAAGTTATAAATCAAAAACCTCTTTATATTATGTCTATGATTGTCATTGTCTATGATTTGACATGGCCATATATGAAGGTTCAAACCAAGAAATGAAGCAAGTATTACGCTGGATATCTTCCCCTTGCTCCCACAAGATCTACTCTCCACCTTCTCCACTCAGCCATAGGGACCCTACCTTTATGGTCTCCCTTAAGAGGTCCCTTCACTCTAGCTTTCCATAAAGGCCAATGGTAAGATGTCGGAAAGCAAGAGGTGGAGGAATTTATTCTCTTAGCTCCCACCCTGCTGGGCTATGGGTGGGCAATGGCCATGTTCCTCTACCAGAGACCACAACTCCTGACAGACAGCCATCTCCTACAGCCTCTTTGAACACACCTGCAGTCATGGGGTGGTATCATTCTCCACTTCTGCACCATTTCTTGTTGGTTTCTCTTAACCCTGCCCAATCTTTGAAACAGTCCCTTTGTTTATTCCTCCCCATCTCTCACCTGCCTCTTTTTATTCCCACTTCTAGCCCATGGATCTTGGTCACCCACTCTAGTTGAGAACACACAATAAGAACTCAATCAGTTTATTAATGAACTCAGTACTGCCTTCCAAGTTGTATTACCTGAGAAAGACAAGCACAGACTGTTTTAAAAGAACATAATTTAATTTAAAAACATCTAGGTTATAATAACCCCAACACCGTGTACCTTGAGATGTTATACATATATATTTCTGGTTTTTCCATTGTCAAGACCAAACTATATTGAGAGATGATTTATTTTTTAAAGAAGAATGTCCATGTCAAAGCAAGCAAGAGTGGGGTTGTATATGTGTGTGGGTTAAATCTGATTTCAAAGAGGAACTGTACATCTATCTGTATAATCAAAGTGAGTCTTCAAGTACTGAAGTCAGAACATTAAATGTATGGTTTTCTATACAAATAGCAAACTGTGTGACCTCCAAAGCCACAAGCTAATGGGCCGTAACTGCCACCAACTCCCTTATCATATATCTACATTTGGTGTTCTCATCTTGTCTCCTCTGAATTGTGAACTCCTGGCCCTTCCTCTGTGTGATTATCTAACACGTCCCTCCTTCACAGCCCCTTTAGTGTCAAGTCTCCTTGCCACAGCCTCCAAGTCCACAGTCCTTGTTCTCACTTCTTTGACTTCTTTCATCTTTACGCCCAAGTACAATTTTTCTCAAATGCGCTATCTTCATATTGTTCTCCTGTTCACCATGCTCAAAATGTTCTGATTAACATGAATGTATTGCCCTGAGTTCTCATTTGTAAAAATGACAATAGAATGAGACTAAGCAATTATTGAAGGACTCTCCTAGCCCTGATTCTATTCCTCCACTGAAGTCTTCTGACCTCATGTAATACTCCTCTGCAGGCTTGGCCTCTTGGTACCAGCCATTCTTCACACATCCGCCTAACTACGTTCACTTAATGTTTGCCGTGGCAAGAGCACAGTACTAAAATAATTCTAGGAATACAAAAACTGCCCCTGCTCTTGACATATAATAGAAGTTAGCAGTTCTGAGCACTTCTACCTAAGGTATTTAGAGTAGGGCTCACTTTATCCTTACAACATTATGACAGAGGCATTACTGATGATCCTATTTATCAGATGAGGAAACTGAAACACACAGTTCAATAACTTGATCCAAGTTACACAATTGGTAAGTGGCAGAGCCAAGAATCAAACACAAGTAGTTAGCCCCTAAATGATACTGCCTCTTAAATAATAACAGTGAAAATTTCTTATTTAAATATATGAATAAAACTTAATAGGAAAAGCTTTGCCCTGCCATGAGACTATTTCAAGGATGAGGGGCAACTTGAGCTCCAATATTCTTTCCACCCCCACCCCATGTCAATGTCATGGCCCCATGTGGAATCTTCATCACATACTGTCAGCCAAGTCATCTCCATCTCAAGCATTGTGCAAAGGCCTAACACTCACCTCCAGAAAGCCATCCTCAATTAATCTATGCTTTATAATTTTGTACATGATTAGATTATTAGTTTGCACATATACTACATCTGACATCATTTTTTCCAGCTTGTTCTCATGCCATGTTTAATTTCCCCAACAATCTTCCAAGGACACCTACAGCCAAGCCTGGTACAGTGCTTATCAAATAGCAAGCAAAGGTTGTTAATAAACCAAGTACTTGATTTATTCAGGGTGTCAAATCCAAACCATCCAGACCAGAGTGAAGATACTCACCTTGACCTGGTAGAGCCTCCTGTCAATCCACCAGGCCTGGGTTAACAATTCTTCTCCAATCAGCTCTCCCCATTCCCATTCCCTTCACTTGTGTCTTGTCTTAAAGGATAATATAAACACTGAGCCTCCAAAATACGTAGTGAAGGAAACTTTTATTTTTTCATGGTTTCCATTACCCAGGTTTTTATATTGTATTGTAAATCCAACTCTGCCATAAAAGTTAGAAGCTTCAAAAGTGCCTTTATAGGAATTTGAAGTGCAGTCCAAGCATCTACCCTCAGTGTTCTCTTTCCAGTAGCAGCATTTTCTCCCCTACTACCTAATACAAGTACATGGGGTATGTTATGAAGACCTTCAAAACTAAACAGGTTTGAGCTATTTCCCATCACTCATCACTGTAAATGTGTTTGTGTTTTAACTGTAGGGTATTCTTAAACCCTGCTGCTGGTGAAGCTTTCTGTAAACAACAGTAATTCTCAAGTGCCTTATCATGAATGCAGTGATTCATCTCCAGGGCAGAGAAGTGGCTTTATTTAGAACTGGCTGGTGGGGGGGGGGGGGTAGGAGGGAGTGTGCATCATTATATTCAGTGACAAAGGATCTGCAGAAGTCTGCCTCATTTGCCCTGTATAGCAGGTCCAGTTTATTCCTTTTTCTTTCTCCCGCTGTAAGAATCACATGCCTGATTATTAAGCAAGCATCCCCAAATTGATGCCTTAATTTTTTTTCCCAATAGCTACACTTTATTACTATCAGCAATAAAATGATTTTGCTGTTTCTTTTTAACAAAATAATTACTTCTTAATTGGTTCAAACAAAGTGTCCTGTACAGTCCTCACTCCCTCTAGTCTGTGTGGCCCCACAATGACTGGCTGACACCTAGTAGGCACTAAATAAATGTTTAATTAATATCTAATAAGAAAGAAAAAAACGGGGAGAAATGGAACCCAGGAAGGGAGGGAGGTAGAGTTGGTCACTTCAGGAGAAAGGAAGTCAAAGGTCACAGATTAGATTACATCTCTGTCTGGCTCATGAGCCACTGAGCCTTTACAGGGTTAAACATCTTTCTGTGACCCTAGTGCCAACAAGCCCCCTCTTAAATTTATACTACTATGAGAGCCTTTTGAAAGAGAGCAACCAGTTTAGAGCAACTCATCCCCACTGATGGGAAAAAAAACAAGTCAACATATTTTGATCCCTGGAGGTAGATGAGCAGAAGCATTTGTGCATAATAAACAACCACAAAACCTCAGTAGTATACAATGATAAGCCTTTATTGTTTATGCCTCTGTCAGCTGGAGGTCAGCTAGATGGCTCTGCTAATCTGGTCTGCCTACTCACACGTCTCCAGGCTGGCTGACTGTTGCCTAATATTGGCTGCCTATGGTGGGGCAACTGAGCTGTATCAGTTCTGTTCCACGTGTCTCACCCTCCAGCAGGCCAGAGCAGGCATGTTTTCAAGGCAATGGTAGAGGAGCTTGTGAACAGAAATACACAAGACCTCTTGAGGTCTAAGCTCAAAGCTGGCATACCCTCACCTCTACCTCATTCTATTGACCAAAGCAAGCCATACGGCCAAACTCAGGGACAGATAATTATATCCCACCCTCAGTGTAAAGGGGCTTTACAGTTAGATGGCAAAGGGAGTGATGCACAGAGAGATGGAGAACTGAAGCCAATGACACTGTTTATCACTCATATCTTTACATAAAGCTGAAAAGCATTGTATTTTGAATTGCACAGATGAAACCCAGGTATATTTGTAGGCATTGAACTAGGTAAGCAATCTAAAAGAAGGAGCCTACTTTTTCTTATAAATGCGCCAGTTCAGACATTATTTTTCTAACTCCAGTCTTATTGTTATTCTAATTAGTTGAATATCTGCTTGAGTTAAGTAACATTTATGCTGAGAATGAATTGATTTCTTTTCCTCTCTGGGTATTATTTAGTCAAGTGGCCTGGTAAAACATTTTTATGAGCCAATAAAAGCTTTAAACTTTTTTGTAAGTCTATGACAATGGTAATTTTTTCCAATTTTGGAGAGAAGGAGAATCGAATATAACAAAGGGTATGAACAGATTAAAAATTTGTTTAGGTATTTTAAATTTAGGAAATACCATTTAACAGTTTTGATTAAATGAAAGCAAAAAGGTATAACATTCTGATTCCTAGATTTGTATTTCTCATATGATTCAATTACAGAAGTTTATATTTTGGAAATGCAAACTCATTTACTTCACTATCAAGACTAAATCATTTTGCAATAGCAGAAGCTTCAGACTGAAAGAAGGTTGAAATGAAATCACTTCTTTACAGAATCAGAATCTCTATTTCTGGGTTCAGTGCATTTGGCACTTTAACTACCTGCATTGTTTTTATCATATGAAAAAGGAGAGAACTTTAATTTCACATCCCTTAACCTTCTAGAAATGAAATAATTCTAGAAAATATAATGAATATAAAAAGGGTCAGTGTTCAAATTATATTCGTTTATAGTTAATTGGAAAATTTCTTTTGTTGTTGAAGCCCTAGGCCTTTTCACCTATCAGCTCGTGGCTAACACTCTGATGCCTTAGTCTTCAAGTGGCATTCTTGCTTCAATACAATTATGGTCGCCTGTAAGTTAATGTAGTCCCATAAGAGATATGCCATCATTACCCAGATTTATGGCCAGAACCCCATCCATAAAATTTAGATAATTGCTTGCGGACTGCCAGCCTATTTTGTCTGTTATTACATATAATATTCTCAACATTAGCTACCAAGAGGACAAATTTCTCACAACTGACTTTGTATTTAATTTTGTCAGATAATCTCCTCTGCAATTTGATGAAAAATACACCATGAACAATTTCTGACAACCTTCGTTTTTCTAGTGTGTTTTACTGAAGAGGCCCAATCTGTCGTTTGTTTGGGGTTACCATATTAAATTGATTTAGGGACACCATTTTCCATTCTTTTGTTTGCCATGCTCTGTTAACTTATGTCATGTTTATTAAAACTCATGGGCTTGCATGTATGTTCTAATCTGTGGTAGCAAACTGATGAAACACATTTTCTCCCCTTTTTTCTAAAAGGGTGTTTAACAACTGTTGCTACCATCGATGCATTGCCACATAATAAGGAAACTCAACACAAAAAGAGCTGCAGACTATTCTGATTAGGATATATTACCTGGGGCACAGAATATATGTGAAGTACTTTTTCAAATAAAACTTGGAGAAAGTAAATAGAACAAATGCATAAAAGAGGAGCATATGTTTTATGCTACCAAATTATGCATCATTATTTTGAATAGCTAACCCAAGCATGTTACAGGTGCTAAAACCTCATTTAAATTTTAGTCCATTTGCAGGTTTTGTTTTAGTTTTTGTTTTGTTTTCAAATTCGAAGGCAGAGGGTAGAGGGGGGTAGGGAAAGTGGCTCCTCTAGGGAGCTGAACTCTAAAGTCTGTTTCTAAGAGATATTGCAAACCATGGTCTCAGATTCCAGACTGTTCCAAACTAAGCTCTCTGAGCTCCTGTATGTTAATTTATGACATAGCTCCTATTACCCACTAGGTTTGTTCTTTATCATAAGTCTCAGGGAGCCCATCAGGGCTTACAAGGTAAAGGAATTCTGAAAGACATAAAAAATATTTGACACCAAGCCAGAGAGCATTTCACATTGTATACAGCACAGGAACCCCTGGAAGTGCTGAAAATGAAGGTCATGCTCTGAAAAAGTATGGGCACTGGGGTGCTGTCCTCATATTCTTCATATTATAAAAATAAAATGTCTAATCATACTTGAAATTTTCCAAAGGCTTATGCTGGTGAAGAGATATCAGGCTGGAGCAGAGAGAGTTTGTACTTCTCTCTTTCACTCCCACCACCCCTATGTGAACACGCCAATCTGACTCCACTCTGGACAGAAAGACCTACACTATATCCCTAAATGCATTTCATGTTTCCCACCCTCAAGCCTCTCCATGTCTACATTTTACCCATCCTTTAAGTTCCAAGCCATATCTCTCTTCCTAGCCTTCCCTGAGCACTCCAATCGAAGGTGAATATGATCCTCTTGGAGCATTTACAAATTTTAATCATCTCTACTGTCCATATACCTACCATAAAACTTAAGTAAGTATTCACTGTTTCCCTAATAGGTTATATACTTTGTAAAGGTAAAACCATGTCAGAATTTTCTGTTATGCCTGTAAATGGATAATATTGAGCCTCACTCAAAGTAAATGAATAATGCAAGTTTGTTTTTTATGTTTTTAATATTTTCTATATTTGTATTACTTTTAATATTTTTCTTATCACAAAAGTAATATATTATCATCATACAGCCAACCTGTAAACATAACTGAAACATATATCAGAAAATGTAAAATCTATAACCCCAATCAATGTCCAATCGAAACACTAGGCAATAGAAGAGGAAGATTTCAAACCAAGTAAATGTTTTAGGTTGTGGTGAAACTTGAAATTTTCACATAATTTGTTGGAAAACCCAATTCAGTCAAAACCTATCTTGCCTTATGAGAGTGGAACCCTAAGTGGGTTAACTTCACAACAAGAAACTTCTAAATGAATTTGACATGGCATAGTCCCCACATCTACTCTATTTTGAAGCCACACTCCAGGGCATTTCAAGAGGCCTCCAAGTTTTCCTGGGAGCATGAGGTAGTAGCATCTCCTCAGCAATTGTTAATATTTTTGGTCAAGACAGTGGTTACGGAACATACCCTCATAACCACCTTTTCAAGCATAACAGTGAATCTTGAGACTTGCAAACAATGATGACAAAAAAAAATTACTGTCCAGTTCAAGAAGCTGCCTCCATAAGCATCTGAATTTCTTAAAGTTATATCACAGCCCATCCAAAAAGCTCTTTCTGCAATATATGTTTTCTGGAAACATTTTCCTCATTCATCCAAGCATCAGAAAACAGAAAAAGAGAAAGAACAAAACTTAAGATTCCAAGAGCATTAACTGCCATCCCTGCTATAACATGTAATAGACTTGAAGCATGAGCAAGCCACGTGAGCTCTCATCTCAAAGACATGTGATAAAGAGTGCCCAGAGAGGAGTGAGAATGTTTTGTACCACCAGCTGACCCACAGGCTCTGAGTTCCTCCAAGGACACTATGCCTAAAGATGTTGCTTCTAGCCCTAGCTCTACAAGTAACTAGTCTAACACTTTTAGTAACTTCATTAACTTACCTGTGCCTCAGTTTCCTCGTTGCACAATGTGACAGCAGAGGATAATAATGAAGAGCATGGGCTTTAGCATCAAAGTTCAATAAGCCTAGGATCAAACATCATCTTGAATATTTACTTGCGGTATAATTGTTTTAGTTTCCTAGATGCTAAAACAAATACCATACAATGGGTTGACTTAACAATGGGTATTTATTGGCTCAAAGTTTCAGGGGCTAGAAGGCTTGTTTCCTCCCAAGGTCAGTATCTTCTGGATGGCTGTCAATCTTTGGGATTCTTTGGCTTTTTCATCACATGGCAATGCACGTGTCAGTGTCTTTTCCTTTCTCTTCTGAGTTCCATTAACTTCCAGCTTCTGGCTGCTCCCTGTGGCTTCTCTCTTCTGTGTCCAATTTCTTCTTCTTATAAGGACTTCAACCATATTGGTTAAACCATCATCAGTTTGAGCACACCTTAACTAATAACATCTTCAAAGGTCCTATTTAAAAATCGGTTTACACCCACATGACCAGGAGTTGGGACCTGAACATGCCTTTTGTGGGGGAACATGATTCAATCCCCCACAATGACCTTGAACAAGTTCATCACTCTCTCTAAGGTTTGGTTTCTTCATCTATAAAATAAGAGCAATGCTCACAGGATTCTGATGAAAGCTAAGTAAGCTAATGTACGGTTGACAGTAAACTTTAGCTGTTATCATCATCATTATCAGTATTGTTATTCTAAGGGAGTTAGATTAGGTTATCTTCTAAATGGCCATTTCACTTCTAAGAGTTCATGAAATAAGAGTAAAAGACTTGGAAGAAAGCCTTCATTCAATCTTTAACTTTAATTGTCCCAGAGAATAATTTGCTCTTTCTGAACCATAATGAAAAGACAAGGCATCCTTCTAGACTCTGGGTAATTTCTGTTCAAGTAACAAATACATTTTATTTTGAAAATCAGGGACAAAAACAATACTTGACAAATGCATTTTGACATAATGCTTGGTTAATCCATAAGAAATGACACCAAATCTTTTATTTAACTAGCTTTCCTAATAGGCTGATTATATACCAAGTAATGAGCATGATTTTGGGAAGACAGCCAGAGAAATCAACATTACTCCTTAGTCATACCTACACAAAGGAAAACCATTTTAACAGAATTTTATATGAAAAGGATTAATAGACACAAGTCAAGCCATGTTTCCAGGAACTTGCAAGTAACATGGTGATTTGAACACAGGTATCTAAATTTGCCCCCATCCTAATTTAAATAACAAACAGAAAATTAAAATGGCATGAGTTGGCAGGATAGAGGGGGGCTTGTGGAGAGCAGCCTATATCCATTCTGGGAACCAAGGAAGGGCACCTTCCACCTGCCAGCAGATCAGAATTCTGTAGATGGGCCTTGATAAGGAGCTTGGCTATGAAGGATGGAAGTAGAGGCGATGGTGGCAAAATCCCACTCACACAGCCTAACTACTACAGAAGTAGAAGACAAAAGGGTAGTGTGTGGTGGGGAAGCCAGTATGAGGACTACAACACATTTCCCTTTCATTTGGTTAGCAGAGACAAACAGGTGAAATCAACTGTACTAGAAGGTCCCAGGATTCACACAATAGCTTCACCAAGCAGACACTTGGGGGCAGGGAGGGAGTTCTTAAAAATATAAAGAAACTAAAAGGGTGCTGGATTTGACTACATACAGAGTAAAACAGTAAGTTAAAAAAAATGATCTAAACAAATTTAAAAGGCAAAAGATAAGCTGGGAAATATATTTCCATATAGAATTGACATGTTTAGAACATAGAGTTTTTACATTTATCTAAAAAAAGGCAAACATCCCTATTTAAAAAAAAAACAAGCAAAGGACACAAACAGGCAATTCACAAAACTATAGAAAATGACTAAATTTGGGGGGAGGCATGTTCAGTCTCATTCTAATACATTGGGTGATACACCGGAAAGGAATGAGGTTTAAATTCAAGTGCTCCTATTGACTTGAAGGACCTTGAGCCAGTCATGTCATCCCTCTGACATCAGATTCCTCTTCTTTATAATGGAGACTATTGGGTGATATATTAGACTCTGACAGTTTGTGACTCTAACCAAATAAAAAAATGAGAACACCTCCTAAATTTTTAAATGATGTAGTAAACCCAGGTATAGCAAACTTTCTCTGTAAAGGGCCAGACAGTAAATATTTTAGGCTTTGTGGGCCATACAGTCTCTGTCACAACTACTCAACTGTGCCATAATATGTAATATTATGTAATGGATAATATGTAAATGAACAGCCATGGCTGAGTTCCAATAAAACTTTACTAAAACTGGAGGCCAGCCAGCTTTGGCCCGTGGGTCATAATTTGCAGACTTCTGTAGTAAACAAATACATTAAGCAGCATAATGTCTTCACCAAATCACTAATCATAATTTATTATCTGATATCTATATCTGGTTGTCTCATTAATTGCCTTTATCTCCCACCAGACTGTAAGTTCCACGAGAACCTTATATGATTAGTTCACACCAATATACGCACAGCACCTACCAGAGTTCCAGAACTTAGTAGGTGCTCAATATATTTCTGTTCAAATATCTAATAAATGAATAATTAAGTTTCTTACCACACAGGGAAGGAATTTTAAAGCCAGAATTTAGCTAATCCTTATGTAAAGCACTTGTTCAGTTGTCTCTAGCCGGATCTATAAAGCAAAAATGTTCACATCTGCTCAATCTAGAGCAATCTTAAAAGAGCAAATCCACACCTCTCAAGCAGGAAGGAAAATAAAGCCTCAGCCGGCTGGTGTTTAAATGATGCGAGGTTTTTGCCACCTGGATGGACACATACTCCAAGCTGTCATCTTAGACACTTCTTCAATAATAGATAACAGATTTTCACATTAACATTCTCTTCTACAGCCAGAGAACACAAGAATTCAGTGCACTTCTATCATCAATCATCAAAATAACACTTCCCTTTTGATCTCCCTAACTTTATCAGAATAGTTATTGGGATCACACAGCTCCCAGTTTGGTCTTTGGTATGCAGCTCCCACATGGACCTTGGTCCCTTCCCACAATGAGTGTTTAAAGCTCCATTCCATTCATTCCTGGTCATCACTTTCTTGAAGATCTAGTTCAAGGCCTTCCCTCTATAAAGCTTTGTCTTCTTGACTTTGCCTACCCAAGTCACTGCTGCACTGTGTGTCCCCCAGTATTTGAATGTCACAGGAGAGAAATCAGTGACTTTGTTCATATGTCCTTTCATTTATCTCCTGTTGGAAGGTGATTTTTCTCCCCAACAGAAATGTGCCTTCTGTAAGGATAAAAACTGTTTTCTGCTTCTTTGAAACCTCCACAATGTTTTAGACATTCCTTTGACTTCTTTCTGAATAAAGCAATTAATTAATTAATTAGCTGAAGAATAGAGAGAGTGCTACGTTTTTTCTTCTCAATAACTGCCAATTGTTATGGTGATGATAATTGCACAATTCTCCCCTATAAGATAAATTTTGTAATTCACATTAATTTTACATGTCAAACCAAAAAAAAAAAACATTATTTTCAGCATACAATACTGACAAAAATCAAAAACTCAGAAATAGCTAAAATAATTTCAAGCTTCAGCCAAAATATTGGTCTCTGGAAAAGAAGATCAACAAAAGCCCTTTATGATGCTAACATCAGGGTTGCCTCATAGCTCAACCACATTCAACTGCAATTCTATGATGTAGTTATTTGTGAGGAAAGATACATTCTGACCTGTGGTAGATCCTATTTCATATAATGGTAAATGGGGTTAAAATAGAGGTCAACTCTGTGGTCTTTGGTACATTTCTCTGTGTGTGCTAAGTTGCTTGACTATCCAAGGGGAGCCTACCATGCTCTCCACCCCAACGCCTGCAAGAATCTTGAACACCCAGAGGCCAGAATTGTCAGAGGGTGCACCTGTGGCTCTAACATGTTCTAGCCCCCAAAGCCATCACCAAAAACTGTGTGGTACCCAAGGTACCTGCTAAAAAGAGAAATGTGCCCTGTAGAGGTTGATATTGTTTTTAAGTGAGTTAGCAACCACCTCAAAAATTGAAAAGGCCAGTGCATTGATATAAACATAGAAGAAAATAACTTCCAAACAAGCACAATCTCTTACAGAGGGAAAAAGGAGAGTCAATTAATTAAATTATACAAAGAAAAACATAGTCATTTTTAGGTCTGCAAATGGGCAAAAGGGATGGCAAACTATTTTTTAAATTATATCTCATGCAAACTGGATGTAATTTCCTCATTAAGAACTAGCAGATTGTGACACTGACAAATAGTCACTTAATGTGTAGTTCATATTTTCTTTTCATAGATGATTTAAAAGAGAAAGTGGCAACTTTTTAATTCTTAGAGTATTAGGGAGGTACATTCGGGTTTTTTCCCATTGGTAAAATTAATTGTAAACAATGCAATGTGACCTCCTATAGGTAATCAATGTGACAGAACAGATTCAAAAACTATCTTCATGGGTCTCAATTGTGGCAGGGGAGGATCAGTGGTGCAGAGTGTCAGTGATGGGGGGATATGTGGGGAGGGGTACACTGGGGGCATGCCTCTAAGGCATATGAATATGTTCAAGTATTCTTTGGGCTCTGTTTCAGTGGGTAGAAACCCACACAAAAACTGAAATATTTAATTCCCATCCTGGAGAGTCCTGCTACATTCTCTAATAGAATGGCAAGAATCCCCTGAGTACAGGGGCAGTGCCTTGTGAAGGAAGACAGACCATTACGCCAGGCCCTTGATATTGATGGTTGTACTTATGAACCTTTTCTTGTGAAATTGAAACTTAGCCTAGTACTATATATTGCCTAAGAATTACCTCCTGAAAGTCTCCTTGTTGCTAAAATGTGGCCTTTCTCTAAGCCAAACTCAGCATATAAACACACTACTTTCCCCCTGGCATGAGCCATGACTCCCAGGTATGAGCCTCGCTGACACCGAGGGATTATTACCAAGTGCCAACTAGCAATGCATCTGGAAAAACACTTTGACCAAAAGGGGGAAATATTAAATACAAATGATTTTTATGGTTAAGAGATTTCAAAGTGAGTCAGGTGGTCATTCCAGAGGTTACACTTGCGCACATCTCATCAGGATCTCATTGACTGCCACAGTTAACAGTGCCTCAAACAGTGGGGCTCCTGAGGGCTCTAGAGACATCTAGACACTATAAGCTGGGCAGACAAGCTCAGGAATTTGGCACTGTCCATGGGCCTGACTTTGGAATTTAGCCCCCTCAGTGTAACACTGAGTGTAACACTGAGTGTAACTCAGTGTAACAGAGTTAGGATCATTTATAGGTTCTCTACACATGGCTTTTCTGCCCCTTTTATTTGAAACTATAATTAGCACCATACTTGTTGAATATATGTCCCAGAGACTTAAATCTTAGGTCCATTCATGTGCCAGTTGAATCTCAACAGAGTTGCAACACCTACTCTCCAGTTCTCTGGACTTACCCAGGACAACTAACGAGGAGATGATGAGGGACAACACCCATCCCAAGGAACAGAGAGTGTCTGCAACTGCAAGCAAGAAAGTTCCATCTATCTGCCCCGTAGGATCTAAGTTCCCTCTCAGTTAGAAACAGGGTAGGCATCATCATCCCAAAATCATCAAGATTGGGGAATGAACAATGGATTAAAGCAGACTTATTATTATTCTATTATTGACTTATTATTATTATAACAATAGAAGAAATTTTATCATTGATAAAAGAGCAGTGGCTACCAGAGGTTCTGAGGGGAGGGAGAAGGAAGAATAGGTGTAACATGGGGACATTTTCAGGGCATTTGAATTGTCCTGCATGACATTGCAAATAACGAATACAGGCCATCATACATTTTGCAATAACCTATAAATTTGTGAGGGGCAGAATGTAAACTATAATGTAAACTGTAGTCCATGATTAGTAGTAGTGCTTCAATATATGTTCATCAATTGTAACAAATGTATCATACTAATAAAAGATGTTGTTAATGTAGGAAATTGGGGGAGGGGAGGGGGTGGGACATATGGGAATCCCCTATATATATATATTTTTTTTTTAATTTTTATTCCCCATCCTTCCGAGATGGCTCCCTCGACTGTCTGCTCATTATCTGCTCATCTTACTCAGGAGGCACTGGGAACCGAACCTGGGACCTCCCATGTGGGAGGTGAATGCCCAACTGCTTCAGCCACTTCCACTCTCAGCTCACTGCAGCTCCTTGAGGCTCATTGCAGCTCCTTGAGGCTCGTTGCAGCTCCATGTTTTTTACAAGGCACGGAGAACTGTACCCAGGACCTCCCATGTGGGAGGCGGGCACCCAATTGCTTAAGCCACATCTGCTCCCCCTCCCCTATATTTTTTATGTAACATTTATGTAATCTAAAGCTTCTTTAAAAAAAAAAAAATTAAAAACCTATCTTCATGAAATTATTCTTGGTCAATATGTATATTAGTTTCTATGCTGCCATAACAAATTACCACAAACTTAGCTTAAAACAACACAAATGTATTACCTCACAGTTCTGGAGATAAAAAGGTGGGCACAGATCTCACTGGGATAAATTCAAGTTTGTCATCAAGGTTTCATTCTTTCTGGATGCTCTAGGAGAGAATCCGTTTCCTTGGCTTTTCCAACTTCCAAAAGCCCTCCACATTCAGTGACTCTCACCCCCTTCCTCCATCTTCAAAGCCAGCAACATTGCATCTCTCTGACCTGCTTCCATCTTCAAGCTTACTCTGACCACAGCCATAAAAAGTCTGTGCTTTTAAAGATTTATGTGATTATTTGGGGCCCATCAAGACATTTTCCCACCTCAAGGTCCTTAACCTTAATCATGTCTCTGAAATCCCTTTACCGCAGAAGGTAACATAGTAACAGGTTCTGAGGGATTAGGGCATGGTCATCTTTGGGAGCCAAAACTCTGCCCACCACAGGCTATTCCACAGAGCTCATTAATGGTTCTAATGCCTATTGCTTATAAACATAGAAATATAAATATAAAATATAAATATTGCTTATAAAATGTTTAGTTTTATAATTGTTATTGTTATAATTATTGTAATTATTAAAACAATATTTTATTTTTATAATTATGAATTCATTGTACTATTATTGGGCGTTTAGGCTGTTTCTAGATTGTGTGTTTCTGTCACAGAAGCACCTCTAACCATATGGATTTGAGGATGGTTGTTTGGTTAGTTGGTTTTCTTTAATAGGACTATTTCTTTAGAACCAATTCCCAGGATTTCTAGCCCATTTCAAAAGGCTTCCAGTTGAACCTTTAAATGCTCATGTGTAAAAAGTATTTAATTGTATATGTCTACTTCTAAACTACTCTTTACAAATATATTTTCCCAAAATCTCAACAACCTCTGCAGATAGACAACTGTCAAAGAAATTGGAAGGGCCCAAAACTTTGGTTTTTACTTCAAGCTCTCAGTCATTCATTAACCATCACTATGCACATTCTAGCAGGAGGGAGAGGTCAGTGATCAGAGGAACAAGGCTTTAATTTAACTTGCTTCACAACTCAAAATTCATTGATTTATGTGTGCATTTTGTTTTTGTTTTTGTTGTTGTCACTAAATAAAAAAAGTTTATTTATCTCCTTCATGAGAAAGGAAACATATCTGTCAGACAAAGAAAAGGGGGAAAAGAACAAAGGGAAAACATCATCCAGAGAAAGGAGTGAACAATAGGAAGAAAAAATCTTAATGCCATGAAATATCTTTGACAGTGCCCATTATTTGTAGGAACAAGGTATCAATCACTTAGAGAATAGAATAGAAATTTGCCTTAAAGTAAATGGGAGACCAACATTACTCTTCATTATTCTTATTTTAGGTCCCTTTAAAAGTAAAAGATCTAAAGCACAAAAAAAGTGGGTAAAAGAAACATTTATACTCTACAAATTTACTTCCTCTGGGCAACAATCCGTGTAGACCCAACACCCTTTCTTTAGGAGAAAGTATATGAAATCTGAACACCAAATCATATGCAAAAGAGATCTTTTCACTCATCTGGACATGATGGGATTTTCCTTGATTCTTGACTGCCAGATGAATTAATTTGTTTAACGAATATTTACTCTTTTTCAGGCACAAGTCACAACTCGGTGCATTCCATCTGGACAAAAGTTAACAGGTCTTTAGGTTACAACAAGAACAGTGCAGTGAGACAGTCCTGAATTTGAGTTCCATATCTGTCCTATGGCCTTATCACATTACTGAACCTATCTGATCAGGAGTTTCCCATGAAATGAGAATAAGAGCTATTATGATGTGTGTCCTATAGAGCTGCCAGGAAGGCTAAATGAGATAAATCATGTAAAGCACCAGCACACAGTAAGCTCTCAATAAATGTTCACAATTATTGTCATTGTTTCCTTGATAGAGATACTATATATTTTTGTTGTTTTTGTCCATTATCCTATTCTAGGACTTGACTTCTGGCATTCCATACTTTATGAAGGCTTTTCAACTCAAGACTGCTTAAATATGATTGCTAATGGACACCCATTCAGTGCTTATTAAGTAGAGATAAAATTTGCTTTCAAATAAAATGAGAACATATGTCACAGAGATGAAGAGTACTTGCAATTTTACAAACAATGACAAATGACCTTTAAAACACCCTAATAGCTAAACAGTCCCTTCTTTTACAGATGCACAGCTCTATGAGACATGAAAAGCAAGGTCTTCTTAGGTCTTTGCATAGATTGCACATGATAAATGTCAGGTTCCTCTGGTTTGGATGTTGATTGCATCTTCAGGATGATGACCACACCCAGTTCCAGACAACAGTTTTTAACTCATTATGCCACATTGTATGGGAAAAGAGGCACATAAGAATAAGATTTCTTTTCATTCTGGCCTGAAACCATCCAACCATGTTAAAAAAATGATGCAAATTGTGGCTTCATTTAGAAAAGCACAAAACCATTCTCCCTGTTTTCCCCCAGTCCAAGCACTGCACGGGATCTTAATTAGCCAGAGGAACACAATGACGATGCCTATTTTAAGCAGAAAGATCTTTTAAAGGGAAAAATGAAAAAGACTTCAGGAAAAATATTAGTTGGTTCATTATACTATTGATTTTTAGAATATTTAACATCAGCTTTGCTTTCTTGTGGGTGTATGTCAGATAACCAGGAGTGCTTTAAGTTGCATGTCAAAATACTATTGCTTGTACATTCTTCTTAGAGAAGAGAAATAAACTGCTTTGGTACCAACTAACCACAGGCTCTGTGAGGCTTAGCTTGGGGAAACTTAGAAAGACTACACAGATTTAAACCTTACCCAAACCCTGTGCTTTGGTCTTCTACTGCGAGCTAAAATTGAGGAGTGTACCTGAGAAGTTCTGGGTGTGTAGTTCTATTCCCACAGGGAGTTTCAACTCAAGTCAGGTGCCAGTCCCTATATCCAACCACATATTGACTCAACAAGTGTTCACTGGGGCCTGGGGAGGCCCTACACTTGGTTTGGGGAATATCAAGAAAATAAAATCCTTGGCTAGAGACGCTAACCCAGCCATAGGCCAAGCTTGCTTAATTTCCCTGCCTACTGTAGTCTATGATAGTCCAAAATTGTTTGGGAATAAAAATATGGTCAAAACACCCAACATGATTTTAATTTTAAAAAGGATGATTCCATTATGAGAATCTGTCTATCAGGTTTCAATAGATTCTCCTCATCTTTCCTAGTCATGTAAGTTCACCTGTTAAGCAAATGTTTAGATGGACTACCTAGAGGCTCAAAGGTTTCCTCCAGCTCTGAGTTTATCCAAACTTATTTTGTGGATTTCCAGAAATAGCCAATATTTTGGGAGGGATCTCTTACATGTAGATAACGTCAAATTTAATTTCCACTTGTAGCAGGATTTCAGTGAGATTCTATGTATTAGTCAGCCAAAGGGGTGCTAATGTGAAATACCAAAAATGGGTTGGTCTTTATAAAGGGTATTTATTTGGGGTAGAAGTCCACAGATACCAGGCCATAAAGCGTTAAGTTTCTTCTCTCACCACAGTCCATTGCCACGTGTTAGAGCAAGACAGTTGCTAGTGTTTGCCAGGGTTCAGGCTTCTGGGGTTCCTCTCTTCCCGGGGCTACATTTCTCTCCGGGCTTAGCTCCTGTTTCCTCCACAAGGTCAGCTGTAGACAATCAGGCGAATGGCTTGCTTCTCTTCTCCTGGGGCCTTCATTCCAATATCAAAACTGCTTCTCAAAAGACTGCTTCAAAAAAAAAAGACCTACCCCAGGGAGGCGGCTGTGGCTCAGTCAGAGGGGCTCCCGTTTACCATATGGGAGGCCCCGGGTTCGGTGGGGGCAGGCCCGCCCGCACGGCGTGGTTGGCTGACCCAGCGAGCATGGGCAGCAAGGGGGGGATAAATGAATAAATAAATAAAATCTTTAAAAAAAAAAAAAAAAAGACTGCTTCAACTGTCCTTTGCCTTGCCTTTTATATTCGATTCCCCACCCACCAAGGGGTGGGGCTCAACGCCCTAATCCTAACCTAATCATGCCCAGATTAACAGATCAGTTTACAAGCATGATTCAATTATATTTTTGGAATTCATAATTACATCAAACTGCTACATTCTAAGATCTCTTACTAATCTTTATTTTCCAGTTAAAGCTATATTTTACCTCATTTTAAATTACGCAAAATCCTAACCAATAAAATGGAGGGAGGTATGGAATTCACCTCTCAATTACCAAGGAATTTCTAAGGGAGAAAAAGTTAATTTGGAATTTTCACCAGCTTCCCAATATATGCACAGCTTTGTCATATCATAAAATCTATTTCCATTGCTTATGTTAATATTGTGTTTTATATTACAGCACTTTCATGTTGTCTCATTTGATACTCACAAACACAAATACTACTAACCTGAGACAATAAGGCAGGGTGATTAATGGGGGAAAGAGTAAGGAACATTTGCTTTTATCAGACACCTACCCTAGGCTAGATACTCTTCTTGATGCTTCGTAAGTTAACCATCTAAACACTCTAAGGTAAGTATAAGTGGTATTATTCCCATTTAAGGATGAGTAAAATGACCCTAAAGAACTAACCCAAGATCACACAGCTAGTAAGTGGCAGAGCTGGGACTGGAACTTAAGTCCATCTCATTCAAAGGCCATGCTATTTCCAGTCATTCCTCTATTTTTCAGCCTCCTTTTGAGCCTTTAAACTATAGGAAAGATCCTTATTCAGAGTCAGGATTTACTAAAATATGTTGAATGACCTGAACACATGACCTCCTTTACAGTCAAAGGCAAGGCATGGTGGTCTGACAGGAGGCTCGGACCCAGGACGACCCAAAGCCACTTATTGTGACATATTAAAGGAGTGTATTTTTATCATTTTGTGTAGTTATTCTTTATGTTGCATTAAAATACATATACTTTTCCAACTCAAAAAACAGAGGAAGCATTATGGTGGTAAGATCAGTCAAAAATTTATACAAACACTTTTTCAATAGCCTTAAATTTAAATGCAGTAACCCTCTGGGATTTTTATTCTTCTTACTATGTGAGTGCCAAAAGAGTGAGGGTGGGAAATGACTCCATCATCCCTGGAAGGAAATAAGAGTAAGAAAGCAGAAGAGGCCACTCAGGAACCTGTTTTTCCCCTTTGTCTCCTGTTTGATATGTATGAATGAGGCTGTGGAGAAAGAATGCCTCAGGCATGTCTCTTTTTGTCTACCAGCTCAAAAGAAAAAAGGAAAAGAAGGTGTCATAACCTTAAGAAACAAAAAGTAGAAAGAACAATTGCCCCAAATGTGGGCTATTTGGGGAACATACTTAAATCTTTCAAAGCAATCAGTATTTGTTCATGTCTTCTACACACCTGATAAGGCAGTTAAGAAAATGTACAGTTTTGGTCCTGCCCTTAAAGAGTTCTAGCTTCACTGGGAAACCAAACTTAACTGATGAAAGATGGTTCCTTGAAGCTGGTGGGTCTCAGGAACAAACTAAGGCTGAGAATGCATGTGCATGTGTGGCTTGTGTATGTGTGTTGTATGTATACATTATATTTAACATCACCACCTCTATACAGTGAATACTCTAAACCTTACCACAAAAGCATAACTCTCTTTCCGTGTTCTTAATATACTGCATTTTACTTATTTACAAATAAATACGGCCAATACCTCTGTTAAATGCCTACTGGGTGCCGAGCAACTAAGCATGTTCCATACTTATCTCTAGCCCTTACAATACCCCTGCAAGGTACTTATTACTATTCCCCATCATTCCAATATAGACACTGAGACTCTGAGAAGTTTGAGTAGTTAAAATCAAGCGAGATCTAGTAAATGGATGACCCAAGTTTACCTAACTCCAAAACCTGCCTCCAAACAAGGAAAATATCCACTCATTCATTTATATGAATATGCCCAATTCATCCTACCCCCCCCCCTTAAAAAATTAATCAGCCATTCTCTTCTTCTGTGATCCCTGTGACCTAATGGTGACTCATGAGATAAGATCAAGAATTTTATCTTCAGAATACATTTGTCTTTTTAGCTTAATGAAGCCAGAGCTTTGGGGCCTCTACTATTTAGATAATTTTCCTCACATTCAGTTGGAAGACAGACCTAAGACTTGCCTTAGAGGCCAAGTGCTGCTTGTCAGGTTTTTACTATAAATTATGTTTCAGGCTACATGGTTTGACACATACTGGACAGCTAATAAAAACCCATGTTATATATGGAATTATATTTATCTTATGAATAGATAAATATTATCAAGATATTTATACATTTTGTATTAGATAGCAAATATTGGAGAAAGCAGGTGGTTAAATTTGGGGCTTCGGCAGTTAAAATTATTCATTTAATGGAATGAAATGAATTGACTTAATGAAGAAAGAAAAGGATAGAGAGAGAAGGCAAAAGAAAGGCAAAAACTCCATAACTAGAAAAGGCACATCCTAATTGCAGAAGTTTTTTATTTTATTTTTATAAATTTGTTTAAATGAATGTAATGCGATCAATTTTTTTAAAAATATGAAATATGCTAAATCTAAGACAGTGATCAAAATATATTAGAGTTCAAACTGACAAGTCAATTCAATAATTTATATTTTCACATCATAAAAAATGTGGTACCACAAGCTATGCAGTTAATGTACAAAAGTCACTGATCTGTAGACAGAAAGAGTCCAAACACTAGAAAGCAGCTTTTAATATTCTGCAATAGTCTATGTCAAGCTGTTTCTGCAAGACTTTATGAAATATAGTACATGGCATAACAATCTCCAATGCATTATTATACATAACTGACTCGCTTATTTTTGCCTTCTGACACTCCTGGCAAAGCACAATGACTTCACAATCTTATTGTACAGAAGCTGTGTGGTCAGGAAAGTGGCTTTCCCCTGTTCTGCAGGAAGGCACTAGAGGAGCTAAATATTGGAAAGCCAAGGGTTCCCAGAGGTTTCCAAAAGTGCAGCAGTTGCCATTAGAAACTTCCGAGCCCTCAGATGTGCATTTTACAGCATGTTTGGAAGGTGATAAACAGATCTTTTACTTGATTTGCCATCTGTGAATTTCAAAGCTGTTAAGACACTTTTCAGTCTTTATTTCCAAGATGCTCCTGATAGCACTTACTAGTTAGATGCGTTCACTAATATATTATTCAGTTCCATTCAAAAAACTGCACTGATGTAGTTCTGGTTTGACATTAGTGCAGAGTTGCCTTTCATTTTTTATAATATATCAGGTAAAATAAACCTGCTTGAAACTCTGTCCTTTGGTAGTGTTTCAGATAATTCTTTTCATTTCTTCATGACCAAAAGCTTACATTAGAAAGCTATTAATACATTTGAATAGAATTTGTGTTCTCAATTCAACCCAGACTAGGAATGAAAAGACATGTTCGAAACAGCTTTCCTGGGCAGCCTGAATCAATAAGTTGTTATTCTTTGCCAAATGTAGCTTATGTACAAATGGCTTCATTTCCATTCCCCTTTGCAGTCTGATCCCAGATAACCACTGTTACAGCAACTACAGGATTACACTGACAGCTGTCACACAGGCAGCATCCACTCATTTTCAATAACCTTCACCTTTTTCATTTGTTGATTTTCTGAAAGACAAAATTGTGCTGATCCAAATTGTATGGAACCAAAAAAAAGCTCATAATTCTATTTTGCCTGGTATTTTGGCTTGGTTTCCTTCATCAATGAAGATGATATGCCAACAAGACAGCTGGCCCTGCAAGTTGTTTCTCCAATAGGGGTGATAGAGTTATTCATTCAGTCCATTCAATTCATATGTATTGAGGACCTACTATGTGCCAAGTACTGTTCTGGAAACTTATATAACAGTGATCAAGACAAAGTTCCTGACCTTATGGAGCTTTCATTGAAGGGGATGGGGGCAGGGGTAGAGGAGACAGACTGAAAAGCATGTAAACAAATAAGATAGTGGTACAGTCTTGGAAAAAAACAGAGCTAAAGCAATGGGTTAGAGCAGGACTTCTCAACCTTAGCACTACTAACATTTTTTATCAGATAATTCTTTGTTGTGTGAGGCTGTCCCATGTACTGTGAGATGTTTAGCAACATCATTGGCCTCTAACTACTAGATGCCAGTAGCAGTCCCTGCTGCCCCAAGTTGTGACAATTAAAAATGTCTTCAGACAACTTAAATGAATGTGTTCATAGATAGGAAGACTTAATATTTTTAAGATGTCAATACTACCCAACGTGATCTACAGATTCAACACAATACCTTTCAAAATCCCAGCAGCCTTTTTGTTTGTTTGTTTGGGGGGGTTTTCTACTTTTTTTTTGGTAATATTAAACTTTATTTATAGAGAAGTTTTAGTTTTATGTTTACAAAAAATTATACCGAAAGCATAGGGAATTCCCATATAACTCACACACACACCTCCACATACATAGTTTCCCCTCTCGTTGACATCTTAGATTAGTGTGGTACATTTGTTACAGTTGATGGACCAATATTGAAGCATTGCTACTAACCAAAGACTATAGTTTACATTATGGTTTACACTTTGTGTTGTACAGTTCCTTAGATCTTAACAAATGCATAATGTCATGTGTCCATCATTGCAGTATCATATAGAAGACTCTCACTACCCCAAATGTGCCCTGTGTTCTACCCATTCAGCACTCCCCCTCCCTTCTGAACCCCTGGTGACCACTATCTTTACATCAATTTACAAGTTCTTTTGTTAAAACAAGAAAATTATGATAACAATAAATCTACTTTGGTCTGTGGTTACACTCTCCCCTTATGATTGTTCATTCCTCAGTTTTGAGGGATTTGGGGTGATGTCTGCTCTGACTGCTTCAGGCTGAGAGGAGACTTAGATATTCTGGGCTATATGGAAGGAATAACCTTCTGATACATGCTACAACATGGATGAATCCTGAAGACATCATGCTGCGTGAAATGTCAGACACAACAAGATAAATATTGTATGATCTCATTTATCAAATATACCTAGAATAAGCAAAATCATAGGGACAGATAGTAGATTACATGTTACCAGGAGCCCATGGAATGAGGGGACGGGGGAGTTATTGCTTAGTGGGTACAGAGTTTCTGTTTGAGGTAATGAAAATGTTTGGGTAAAGGGGGTTGGTAGTGGTAGCACAATATTGTGAATATAATCAATATCACTGAATTGTATACTTGAAAGAGGTTAAAATGGGATGTTTAGAGTTGTATATATATTATTACAATAAAAGGTTTTAAAAAATGCCTTCAGGGGAGTGGATGTAGTTCATGTGGTTGAGCACCTATTTCCCATGTATGAGTTCCTGAGTTCAATCTCCAGCACACCCTAAAAAGAAAATGTCTTCAGACATTGCCAAATGTCCCTTGCAGAGGGGTGTGATGGTTAGGCTAATGTGTCAACTCAGCCAGGTAATGGTGCCCAGTTGTTTGGTCAAGCAAGCACTGGACTAACTGTAATACAAGGACATTTCATGGACTTTAACCATCAGTGAGTTGATTGCATAGATGGTTGTTTACATCTAAAATCAACTGAGGAGATTGCCATCAGCAATGAGTGACATCTCATCCAATCAGTTGAAGGCCTATTTTATCTATTTTTTTCTTTTGTTGCTCACATTTAAGAAATTACTACCAGATCCAAGGTTATGAAGTTTCCCCATGTTTTCTTCTCAGCATTTTATTGTTTTTAGCTCTTAGGTTTATGTCCTCAATCCATTTAGAATTAATTTGTACATATGGTGTGAGGTAGGAGTCCACTTTTCTTTCTTTTGCCTGTGGTTATCCAGTTTTCCCAGCACTGTTGCTAAATAGACCATTCTTTCTGCAGTTAATGTACTTGGCACCCTTGTTAAAAATCAGTGGGTCTATTTCTGAACTCTCAGTTCTATTCCATTGGTCTACATGTCTATCTTTATGCCAGTATCACATTGTTTTGATTATGGTGGCTTTGTAGTAAGTTTTGAAATCAGGAAGTATGAGACCAACTTTGTTCTTCTTTTGTGATTTTGAATTGGCTCTTTGAGGCCCCTTGCAATTCTATATGAATTTGAGCCACAACTTTTCTATTTCTGCAGAAAAGGCTGCAGGTCAGCCAACTCCTACTCTCCAGTTTTTCAGGCTTGTCATGGACAACCAACAAAATGATGATGATGGGTAAGTCCCATCTGAAAAAACAAGGAGTATATATAACTGCAAGCAAAATAATTCCTTCTACTTCAGATATCCAGCATCTCCTGGGGGAATTGAATGAGAACCTTCATCATTACAGCCTGCTCTATGGAATTTGTACTTGTGCATCCCCACAGTCATGTGATACAATTTTATAAAATCTCATACTATTTACAGATATCTCCTTGTCAGTTCTGTTTCTCTAGAGAACCCTGAAAATACAGTTGGAACTAGAAGTGGTTCTTGAGAAACAGAATCTTAAAAATGGGATTTCTGAATTGGTTTCTGGGATTTTTGCAATTGGCTCTCTACTCTGATTAGATTCAAGGGCACTAATGACTCTGTTTACAAAATCAAGAGGCCACTGATAGTCAATGGCATGAGTTGGTGTGGTAGTTAGGTATTATTTATGAATTCCAAAAATAAATATTGGATTCTGTTTGTAAACTGGTCTGTTCCTCTGGTGTATTAGATTGCATTAGACTCAGAGGTTTCATTTTAACTTTATTAAATCAAGATTAAGGCTTTTATTTGACCATGTCATTAGGACAAATCAGTTTGAGTCCCTGCCTACAGCTAGCCTATAGTAGTGGGCTTTATAAACGGATGCTCAATCAAAGACAGGGAAGTAAATACACAGAGAAGGAAAACACAGAGGGTTTAGTTGTGGACACTGAAGCCCTGGGGAGAGAGCTCACCTGATAGTTTGCAGCTGAAGAGACCAGAACCCAGAACATCTGAGAAAGCCCAGAAAGAAATGAGCCCTGAGGAAAGTGATGAGGTTTATGCCAGCCTACAGCTGAGATAAGAAGAAGCTAGGACCACGGAGCCTTAAAAGGAACGAGGAAGGCTGAACCCTCACAGACACCATCCGCCATCTTGCATCAACATGTGGCAATAGAATTTGGGTGAGAAAGTATCTCATATGGTACCTTGAGTTGGACTCTTTAGGGCCTGGTAAATTTAAGCGTCTACCCCAAATAAATACCCTTTATAAAAGCCAACAGAATTCTGGTACTTTACATCAGCACCCCTTTCGCTGACTAATACAGTTGGCAATAGAGATAAGTAAAATACCACCACTGGATATGATGACTTCCATGCTTATAATAGGCAAGGATATGGGTAAGAGTGTTTTTAACACCTTAACAGAGTTTTTTGGAGTTAAAAGGTACAATCATGTTGGCTGGCTTTTCCTAAATACGGTGGATACAGTTTAAAAAGAAAGGGATGAGCTGAAGGCTTCAAATTGCAACTTAATCACCACATGAAGATGTGAAAATTTCTATGTGTGCTCTGAAAGAAATTCTTGTTTCATGTAGCCAAAGACTTGAGATCTCTGAAAACCAGACTCAGAGTCTTATTATATGAGTAGCACAGTTACAACAGAAACAAAAATCTCAACCTTGCAGGGTGTCTTCTATTAAAGCAGGGATTCTTAACCATTTTTGTTCCACAAACCCCTTTGCCAGCCAGGTAAAAACCATGGACCCCTTCTCAAAGTGTAGCAGCAGATACTTTTATGACAGTCAACTAGTGTCAGGTCTAACAACTACCATAATTTTGAAGTATGGATGAGCATAAGTGATTTTTCAAGTAATGCAACAACTGTAATGTGATATGAAATAAATACTATTGTAATTTATTGCATACATTCATAAGTGAAGGAAATCCTAGATTTCAGTTAGCGGTCAGAAAAAATAAAGATAATAAGTTGATTTTTTTCAATTCATGCTTAAGGAGCCCCTGAAATCTTCCCATGGACCCCTTGGGGGTCTGTGGACCCCTGGTTAAGAACCTCTCTATTAAAGTGAGGGCATTTGATTGGAAAGGAGTGGAATCCTGAGCACTGGGATGGAGACATATGGGTTGATGATGATGGCAGAGGGGACAATGAAACCCTAAATTCTGCTGAGACTTTGCCGGATAAACCTGTAACACTGGGAAGACCACCCAACATCAAGCTTGTACTACCCAATGTCTAGCTTGCCCCCAAGAAGTCTCAACCTCCTCCCTATCCAAAGAAAACTATCACCCAACCTCCACCCTGCCCTGAGGAGTCTGACATCCAATCCCCACCTAAAGAGATTAATCCTTTCTCACCAGATGAAACTGCAAGGCAATACCCTGAGGTAACTGGCTTGCAAGCCACTTCTAATGCATCTCCTTAGCCACCTACACCATCCCTCTTCTCTTCCAGACCTATAACTAGACTAAAGTCACAACAAGCCCCCAAAGGTGAAGTACAAAATGTGGCCCATGAGGAGGTATGCTATATCTTTAAAAAATTGCATGAGTTTTCCAATCTCTACAGACAGAAATCAAGGAATATGTGTGGGAATGGATATTAAGAGCATGGGATAATGGTGGAAGGAATATAAAGTTGGATCAGGTTGACTTTGTTGATATGGGCTCACTAAGCAGAGATTCTGGATTCAATGTTGTAGCTCACAGGTAGATAGGGCTCTAACAGATTGTTAGGGTGGCTGGCTGAAACATGGACCAAAAGATGGCCTACAATGCTTGAGGTCGAGATGCCAGATTTACCCTGGCATATTGTAGATGAGGAGATCCAAAGGCTTAAAGAGATTGGAATGCTAGAATGGATTTACCAGTTAATACCTGCCCACTCACCCCAGGAATGTCCAGAGGACATACCATTCACCATGACTGTGAGGAATAAATTTATGAGACTAACTCCATCTTCTCTAAAGAGCTCTGTGGTTGCTCTTCTCTGTAGGTCAGATATTACTGTGAGAACTGCTGTCACGGAACTAGAATCCTTAAACACTATGAAGATGACTGGATCCTGGGCTGGCAGAGGCCAAGTAGCAGCACTTAATTGCCAAAGACAAGGTGGGCATGGCTACCTCAATGAAAGGTGCAGCCTCAAAGCAGCAATCAAAAGAGTCTGAGTCACATAGACCTATGGTGTTGACTAATAGATCATGGGGTACCTAGAAGTAAAATAGATGGGCAGTGTACTAAATTCCTACTTGATCTGTATAAGCAGATGTGTTCTAGATCCAGTGAACAAAACCCAAACTTGAATTACAGAAACAGAGAGTCATGGTCCCTTAATCAATTTCCAGACTTGAGACAGTTTACAGACCCAGAGGCCCTTGAATAACGGACTGGCTGGGTCCCCTTGGGGAAGGATCCTGTTATGCTGCCAAAATATACTGTTAATCTTCCTCCCAGCTTTCCCAAAAGAGACCTAAAGCCTTTTACCAGGGTAACCATGCACTGGGGAAAAGGAAATGATGAGATATTTTGCGGATTATTAAACACTGGCTCAGACATGACATTAATTTCAGGAGACCCAAAACATCACTGTGGTCCACCAGTCAGAGTAGGGGCTTACGGAGGTCAGGAGATCAATGGAGTTTTAGCTAAGGTCCATCTCACAGTGGGTCCAGTGGGTCCCTGGACCCATTCTGTGGTTATTTCCCCAGTTCCAGAAGGCATAACTGGAATAGACATACTCAGTAACTGGCAGAATCCCCACATTAGTTCTCTGACTTGTGGAGTAAGGTCTATTATGGTAGGAAAGGCCAAGTGGGAGCCACTAGAACTGCCCCTACCTAAAAAAATAGTAAACCAAAAGCAATACCTCATTCCTGGAGAGATTGCAGAGATCAATGCCACCATCAAGGATTTGAAAGATGCAGGGATGGTGATTCCCACCATATCCCCATTCAACTCTCCTATTTGGCCTGTGCAAAAATAAGAAGGATCTTGGAAGATGACAGTGGATTAACATATGTTTAACCAGGTGGTGACTCAAATTGCAGCTACTCTTCCAGATGTGGTATCATTGCTTGAGCAAATCAACACATTCTCTGATACTGGGTATGCAGTTATTGATCTGGCAAATGCTTTTTTCTCAATTGCCATTAGCAAGGACCACCAGAAACAGTCTGCTTTCAGCTGACAAGGCCAGCAATATACCTTCACTGTCTTGCCTCAGGGGTATATCAAGTCTCCGGCCCTATGTCAAAATATTGTCAACAGGGATCTTGATTGTCTCTCCCCCCCATAAGAAATCACACTGGTCTGTTATACTGATGATATCATGCTGACTGAACCTAAGTGAGGAAGAAGTAGCAATTACTCTGGACTTACTGGTAAGGCATTTGCATGAGAAAGGATAGGAGATAAATTCAATAAAAATAAAGGGAACTTCCACCTTAGTGACATTTCTAGGTGTCCAGTAGTCTGGGGCATGTTGATATAGCCCTTCTAAAGTGAAGGATAAGCTGTTGCATCTGGCCCTTCCTACAACCAAAAAAGAGGCACAATGCTTGGTTGTTCTCTTCAGATTTTAGAGACAATACATTCCTCTTTTGGGTGTGCTACTCCAGCCCATTTATTGAGTGACCAGAAAAGCTGCTGGTTTTGAGGGAGACCTGGAACAAAAAAAGGCTCTGCGACAGGTCTAGGCTGCTATGCAAGCTGCACTGCCACTTAGGCCATAAGATCCAACACATCCAACGGTGCTGGAAGTGTCAGTGGCAAATAGAGATGCTGTCTGGAGCCTTTGGCCGGCCCCTATAAGAGAGCAGAGCCTTAGGATTTCAGAGCAAAGCCTTGCCCTGCATCTTCTGAAGATAACTACTCTCCATTTGAGAAAGAGCTTTTGGTCTGCTACTGGGCCTTAGTAGAGACTGAATGCTTAACCATGGGCCACTAAGTTACCATGAGACCTGAGTTTCCTATCATGCGCTGGGTATTGTTTAACCCACCAAACCATAAAGATGGATGTGCACAGCAACACTCCATTATGAGGAGGAAGGGGTTTACACGAGATAGGGTTCAAGCAGGTCCTGAAGGCACAAGTAAGTTGCATAAGGAAGTGGCCCAAATGCCCTAGGCTCCCACTCCTGTCACATTACCTTCTCTTTCCCAGCCCACAGCTATAGCCTCTTGGGGAGTTCCTTAAAATCAGTTGATTGAGGAAGAGGAAACTTGGGCCTGGTTTACAGATGGTTCTGCACGATATGTAGGTAACACCCAAAAGTGGACAGCTGCAGAACTGTCCCTAAAGGACAATGGTGAGGGAAAATCCTCCCAGTGGGCAGAACTTCGAGCAATGTACCTGTTTGTTCATTTTGCTTGGAAAGAGAAATGGCTAGAGGTGCGTGTGTACCTGATTCGTGGGCTGTTGCCAATGGTTTGGCTGGATTGTCAGGGACTTGGGAAGGAACATGATTGGAAAATTGGTGACAAAGAGGTCTGGGGAAGAGGTATGTGGGTAGGCATTTCTGAGTGGGCAAAAAAAACTTGAAAATATTTGTGTCCCATATGAATGCTCACCAGGGGGTGACTTCAGCAGAGGAAGATTTTAAAATCAAGTGGATAAATTCACTTGTTCTGTAGATAGCAGTTAGCCTTTCTCTAGCCACTCTTGTCATTGCCCAAGGGGCTCATGAACAAATTGGCCATGGTGATAGGGATAGAGATTATGCAAGGCTCAGCAACATGGACGTCCCCTCACCAAGGACAGCTTGGCTACAGCCACTGCTGAGTGCCCAATCTGTCAGCAGCAAAGACTATAATGGCAAAGCAGGTACCCAATATGGCATCATTCCCCAAGGTGACCAGCCTGCCACCTAGTGGCAGGTTGATTATATTGGAACATTTCGATCACTGAAGGGGCAGTGAGTTGTTATAACAGGAATAGACACATACTCCAAATATGGGTTTGCCTTCCCTGCACACAATGCTTCTTCCAAAACTACCATCCGTGGACTTACCAAATGTCTTATCTACCACCATGCTATTCCACACTGCATTGCTTCTGATCAAGGAACCCACTTCACAGCCAAATGATGTACAGGAACGGGCACATCCTCATGGAATTCACTGGTTTTACCATGTTCCCCATCATCCTGAAGTAGCTGGACTGATAGAATGGTGGAATGGTCTTTTGAAGACTCAATTACAGCACCACCTAGGTGGCAATACCTTGCAGGGCTGGAGCAATGTTCTCCAGGAGGTGATGTATGCTCTAAATCAGCATCCACTCTATTGTACTGTTTCTCCCATAGCCAGGATTCAGAGGTCCAGGAATCAAGGAGTGGAAATAGGAGTGGCACTACTCATTATTATCCCTAGTGATCCACTAGGAAAATTTTTGCTTCCTATCCCTGCAACCTTAAGTTCTGCTGGTCTACAAGTCTTAGTCTCAAAAGGAGGAGTACTTCCACCAGGAAACACAACAACGATTCCGTTGAACTGAAGTTAAGACTACCACCTGGCCACTTTGGGCTCCTCATACCTCTGAACCAACAGGCAAAGAAGGGAATTACTGTACTGGCTGGGGTGATTGATCCTGACAATCAAGGGGAAATAGGACTACAATGAAAGTAAAGAAGAGTTTGTCTGGAATACAGAGGATCCCCTAGGTCATCTCTTAGTACTACCATGCCCTGTGATTAAAGCCAATGGAAAAATACAACAACCCAATCCAGGCAGGACTAACAATGGCCCAGAATCTTCAGGAATGAAAGTTTGGGTCACCCCACCAAGCAAAGAACCACGGCCAGATGAGATGCTTGCTGAGGGTAAAGGGAGCATGTAATGGGTAATGGAAGAAGGTAGTGATAAATATGAACTTTGACCACATACTCAGTTACAGAAACAAAGACTGTAATGGTCATGACTATTTCTTCCTTGTCTTGTATATGTACATAAAATGAATATCTTTGTTTTCTTCCCTATCCTTTCCCCTTACCATATGATATAAGTTGTATTAACTTTATGTTGTAGTATTTAAGGATGTCAGGTTTAAGAGTGAATATTACCCAAGGACTTGCACCCTATTCTGGAGGGATTTAGTGTGTTTCTGGTTGTATGCAGGACAGTTGAGTATTGTTAGGTGGAAAAATATAAATGTGTGTGTGTGTGTGTATGTTATTGTTTTTATTTAGAAACTAAGTATAGTTTAAGGTGATGTGTATGGCTGCCATGTTGACAAGGGGTAGACTGTGATGGTTAGGCTAATGTGTCAACTCAGCCAGGTTGAGGTACCCAGTTGTTTGGTCAAGCAAGCACTGGGCTAACTGTAATACAAGGACATTTCATGGACTGTAATCATCAATAGGTTGATTACATAGATGGCTGATTACCTCTACAATCAACTGAGGAGATTGCTGTCAGCAATGAGTGTTGCTTTATCCAATAAGCTGAAAGCCTTAAAAGGAGAAGTGATTTCAGCATTCAGAGAGAAAATCCCCATCTCTGCTTCAGATAGCCAGCATCTCCTGGGGAATTCAATGAGGACTTTCATCTGAGTCCCTGGCTTGCTGCCTGCCCTACGGAATTTGAACTTGTGCATCCCCACAGTCATGTGAAACAATTTTATAAAATATCACACTATTTACAGATATTTCCTGACAGTTCTGTTTCTCTAGAGAAACCTGAATAACACAGGGGACAAAATCATCCCCAGTTGAAAGCTGCTAGGTTAAGATTACCAGCCTGGCTTGGAGAGAGAAATGAGTGACAGCCTCTCAACATAGGTGACACTTCAGCTAAGACATAAAAGATGAAAGGGAGACAGTTTTAGGATGATCCAAGAGAAGAGTGTTTGAGGCAGAGGAAACACCAGAGCAAGGTCCTGAGATGAGAGCAAGCAACATGTTTGAGGCCTGTATTCCTTCCCACAGCAAAAATACCAATAAATTTCTTGCATAATAAAATCTACCAGGGAGGAACTGCCAAGATAGAGTGATCAAAGACATAATTTATGGTGATATCTAATCACAGAACTGAAATTTTAAAACCTTTTTCTTAAATATATACTATTATTCAGAAAACTAGAGAACTTTTGATGTGTTTAGTTCTTAACTATAGTTAAAATATAACTGTTTCAATTTTAACTTGATGTGAAGCCAAGTTGTACTTGATATGTAACTTAAAAAAAAAAAAAAAAAAAAAAAAAAACATTCCTCTTTCTTTTTGTTCTAAAATACCCAAGTCTAGGATCCAGGAGATATGGATATAGTCCTAAATCTGCCACTACCACACCCAACATCACAGAACTTAAGTCACTTCCCCTCTTTTGCTCTCCAACTATCATTTTGAAATGTGGAGATTGAAGTAGATGATTCCTAAAGCTCTTTCCTGGGCTAAAAATTCTGTGATTCATTTGTAAATTAGTGCTAAGTATTTCTTTTTCACTTTACCATGTGTGTGAATGCTATTAAATGTAGCATAATCATAGAATTTCAGAATTAAGGCACTGTCTAAATTCCAGATATTCCAAGTTTCAACAGCCCATGAATCCAAATGTAGTCACATTTCCATTAATGCCTCAATTACAAGAACTCAGGCTACCTTGGAAGTTTTCCCCCAATTATTTTGGAGCACTTATCAGATATTGCTTCACATCCAACAGACACAAAACCAACCACTCACGTCCCCTGACTTTGGCCATTGTGCTGGTCCTCTCCTCAAGAGTCAGGTAAGGCACCCAGCACACTGCCACTGTCCCAGATCACTGACTTTCTGGGGGCTATCATCTCTGCTGCTGCCCTGCAGCTCTCCAGGGTGCTCTGCTGGGGCACTGGGAGTGTTCAGGGTGTCAAACCTTCCCTAAATGATGAAAGGCTCAGTGGAGGAGAAAGGGGGCAGCTCACCTGCTTGTTAAGATTAAAGTTGATCAATGGGTCCTACAGCAGTTCTGTTTGTGTCCAAACTTTAACATGGTCTTTCACAAACACTTCTGCTTTTCTTTCTGACCTTCATCTCTCTCTCCAGCTAGATTCATGTCTTCCCCTTTAATCTCATCTCTTTTTCCATCTCTCTTCAGGTCCTGATGCACAAAATAGACCCCTCTTTTTCTTTCAGCTGCAAACAGAAGTGTTTATGGCTATCATCTCATGCAACTATATCCCCATAGAAGGGATTGGCCTGATGTTCTAGAAGCCACAATCCATCTCGGACTCAGCTAAGAAGCCCTGCCAAGTATAGACAGATGAGAATTCTGAGACCCATCAGCATCAAGGACACTTTAACACCAGAACCAGTCTTTGAACTATTTGATTTGATTTCCTGACAAACATATTTTTCCTTCCATCACTGTATTCTAGCATCTTCCTCAACATCTACCTACAGAGATAGAATAACTGGATCTCGTGGACGAAGTACAATCATGCTGCTCCACCAATGTGCGTTATGATTTCTTGCAAAGCTGAATTCACTAACCATTCTGGTAAACCTGTCAATAAGCTTGCCCAGATGTGATAAAGTCATCTCTTAAAACAGCTGACTGCAGACTATTAATTCATTTAACTTGGATTTTCCTGATCAGTACAGAAAGTTTCAACCTATGAATTCTGTAAGATTGACTCCCTAGTCTTATATGATGGTCATTGGCTGTCAACTGCTCTAAGTGTGTTCACCTCAAGATATATGTGGGTTTTGCTAAACAGATTTGGATTGTATAAGTTATGCTTTTCTACTATACATAAAAATGGTTTTCTCATCTTTCCATGGTGGATTTTTCCACAGCTAGATTGTCTATAATCATGAAGAGTTTTTTTTCCTTGGAAATAAAATGCCCCCATGATAATAGCAAATGTCAGAATAACTTCAAGCCACATGCACCTCAAATGCATGTCCAACCAGCTTCAGCAGCAGTCTCCTTATACATAATTCAGTAGCAGAGAAAGCAAGCACCTTCAACATTCTGCAAGCCCATGGAAATCCACACTGCCTAAATCTTTCCTAAATTCTTTGGCATGACCACTGGAGAGTTCAACTACTGGTTGCCTCAAACATTCTTAGATTTTTTCCCTAGTTATCAGTCTGTTACATTAATTTAGACAAAGGATAACAGTACCTGCACTAAGGCAATAATAGCAGAGACAGAGGAAAAGGACAGATTCAAAGCTAATTGGAAAGAAAGGACATGCATTGTTTGTCCATTAACAAGTATGTGTCCAGGGAATGAGGGAAAGAGGGGAGGCAGGAATGAATCCCAGATTTCTGCCATAGACCCAGGAAAGAACATAGCCATTTTTTTTTTTTTTTTTTTTTAAGATTTTATTTATTTATTCATTTATACCCCCCTCGCTGCCTGTGCTCGCCGGGTCAGCCAACCACGTCGTGCGGGCGGGCCCGCCCCCACCAGGAGGCCCCGGGAATCGAACCCGGGGCCTCCCACATGGTAAACGGGAGCCCCACTGATTGAGCCACAGCTGCTTCCCTAGCCATTTTTTATTTAACATAGAAGGAGAAATAGACCTAGAAAGAAAGATGGTTAATTACATAGTAATTTATAGTTGCAGAATGATGGTGTATACAGAAGGAAATAGGTTTGTGATTTATAAAAGTGTTTCTTATATCCTTATTTAAGAGAAAATATTTGTGTTTACTATCTTCGCATTTGATTATTATTTTCAGAATCCTTATTCCACAGTTTTTACATGTCTTAACAGTAAATCAAATAATATTAACCAGCAACGAAGGGAAGTAATTAAATGAAGATGAAAATTTTATTAACATACTAGCATAAGTGCTCGTTTATTTATTGAACAAACATCTATTGAATGTACTAAAAGCCAAGTACAATTCTGGGCTATAGAAATACAGGCTGATAATAATACCAAACAAGTCAGGAGTACTAGATGCTAGCCACCAGGCTAAGCTCTTGACTTGCCATTGCAACAACCTTGTGAGGAAAGTGTCATTCCAATGGCTACTTTATAGATGATAAAACCAAGTCAGCTTCATGCTGAGTAACTTGGATCATGAGTATGGAGCCAGGATTTGCACTAGGCATTAAGACTTCAGAACCTGTCTCCACTGTACAAATCCCTCAAGGAACTTTGGTCCCCTCGAAAGGCAGACCCATAAACAAATAATTATAAAGCCTTTATAATTATCCCCTTACTTGGTAATCTCAAATTTCACAGATCTGCCAATTTCTCCAGGCCCTCTCGTTGCTAGACTCAGTACATATGACATTATTACCAACCTCTACTCCACTTCACTGTGCCTGAAATCACAGCACTTGTTTTCAGTCATTTCAATAGAGAGCAGCATCCGGTTTTCCAGCTTGCAAGCAGCCTGAATTTCTTTTTTCCCCTGTTATTTGAGCTTTTTTTCTTTGAATGAAAGGCCTTTCCTTTGGGATACATAGTTCACAATTCTACTTTCCACAGAACATTTGCTTTGGAATGCCTAATAGTTTGTGTGTTTCAATATCAGGGATATAAATATCTAAAATGGAGGTTCTGCTGCTACACTGCTGCAAGAAGCCAAGGGCCAGCCAATCATGAGCTAAATGACTTACCGTGTTTGTTCAAATATAGGTCAGGTTTCTCCCCATCTCTCTCCCAGACATGACTTAGCACCTAAAACAAGACACTGCACCTTCAGTTTAAACTGAGATGACTGAGAAAGGAAATCCACCTGGAAACCACACTTGATAAAGAGCAGGGATAGAAAGAAATTACCCTAGAACCAAGACAAGTGCTAGATCAGAAAGGAAGTTCATTATCTCCCCACCACCTTTTCCAAAGTCAAGAAGAGGGTATCCAATATAAAGCCCACCTAAGATCTCAGCTGTTGACTTTTCAGTGAAATAGGAACACTGAGGTGACAAAAGGGTCACCTAAGACACCCCTGAGAATTCCGCAGCTTCCACCTGGCTCTGCTCTCTGCTTGCCTCACCCTCCCCTGCCCAAGTCTAAATTACAGGCCTTCACAGCTGGATTGAGAGTTTCAGGGTCAGGAGCAGAGTGAATCAAGAGGATCCCAGCGTTCTCCACAAGGGGTGTTTATAGAGACTAAGGCAGTGGGGAGGTTCTTCGAGATTCTAATTCACCTAAGGGGAATCCCTGAGGACTGAGGTCCAGGTCTAGTTCCTCTAGGCTCCCCAGCTAGCCTAGAATAGCTCCATCTTCATCGTAGGTCCACTAGAGATGACATATCGGGTTGAAGAGGATATTTAAGGCTTCCTCAGATAAGACAGTGCTAGGCACTAACTATGAAAGTTCAACAAACACTACATGAAAAAATGAATAAAGAGGGACTATCCCAATAACCAGGTGTACCTGGTTAGGTACACCCTATGGTTCTAGGAGAGCCCACACACTAGCTGCATCCCTCAACATATAAGTCACCCACTCTCTCCACACTGGAGAAAACTAGAAGATTCTGGTGCCCTGCCAAGCACGCCCTTCAGTCAAAGTGAGAATTCCTAACCCTGTTCAGAGTTTGAATGTTAGACTCTAAGGATAAAAATGAAATCAACTTTTTAAAAATGTGAAATTCCTGGTTAACCTAGAAAGGCAGTATTCTTTTCCCTACTATCAGGACAAACCCACAATAGTTAATGACTAGATTATGAAGTCACATATTGTTGATTTTTTCAGTTTGGGGGGTTGCTGAAAGAAAAGCAAGAATTGAGGCATTTCATCTAGACTAGGTCCATTCACGCAGATCCACATCAATAAACGTAGTGACCAATTTACATGCTGTATTTTTGGTTTGTTAGAAGAAACACCTTTCACCTTTATTATCTCTTTTACTTCCCAAACCTCTTATGAGTTAGGCACTGGCTAAATGACTGTGGCCTAGTACGAGGAAGAATTTTCTAACCCTGGGAAATATTAAACAATGGAAGGAACAATGTTCTAAATGAGTAACTTCTGAGAGGATTCAAGTCAAAGCTGGATGAACATTTGTCCTAGATGTTTTAGAAAGTTTTAGTATTTTGTAGTATGTGGGGGGAGGCGGGGGGCAATGACCTCAAAGACTGCTTTTTTTTTTTTTTTTTTTTAATTGAAAAAGCATCCAAAAGTAAAGTTACCAGTGACTTTCTCCTAGTCACACAATCGGATGCTCCAATTCCTAGCATACTACTCTCTTCACTGGATGCTCTTCAGCACCACTAGTAAACTCAATCCTGTGACATCAGGGAGACAGGAGTTTACTATGATCAGCTCCCTTTGGTTTCATAGATAATGGGCGTGCAAAAAATGGCTCAATATTTTCTAAGATGGCCAATTTGGAATAGGTACTACATTAGACTGAAACTCTTTGATAAATTTCTAAAAGCCAATATAAAGAGTATATCAAATTTAGTATGGTAGAACTTTCTAAAACACTAAAATCTTCCAATACTAGGGATTATAGGATTAAACTAATATTTTCGCTATTAGTCCCATAATCAAACGTAATGGCAACATTAATTAGCTGTGTTGGTTCCATACTTTAATTTTTCCATCATAAAGATCACAACTTTACATGATAGTCTTCCTTGCATAATAGTCACACTTGAATTTTGGGCTGGCAGACCCAATGTAAAAATGTGTGATCATTACACAGATAAATACAGCACTTTTGAGATGTTTTTAAGGATGAAAATTTTCAATTTTCTATTACTACTTTTCAAATAGCAGAAGCTAGACAGTTTCCAAGTGTTTTACTTGCTTCACTGCTTTTTAAGCTGTTGCAGCAGTTAACTAACTGACTACAGTCACATATCTTACCCAAAAATAGAATTTCCCAGGAAGTTTAAGGTTATTTGGGTCAAGTTTATATGGCATTTGATCCAGAATCAGGTAATATAGCTTTTGTGTTGCATGAGCACACTAAGACATGGTGCTCTCTTTTAACTGAGACATAAAAACCAAGGTAACAACCTACTTGTAGTCAAGTTGTCATATTACAGCCAAAGAAATGAAAACCACTTCCAAACTGCCTTCTTCTATTAATACACACAGTGAACTTTGATGTAAATGTCAGACGTGCTCACTTTAGGTTTCTGGTCAAATTTGCATAAGGATCATTAAATTTTGAGTTTCCAAATCCCCTCTCTAAATTCAACAGATATGATATATTTCTCTTCTTGTACTAAGATATTATTTGCTATTGCTCCAAACTACTCAACAGCTGTAATTTTGCAATTCACTGGATGTAGAAGGGTATAATAACTGTAGAGGGGGTTTTAATGTGTGTAAACTCAAACCTCAAAGCTGTCACTGTGGCATTACACTCACCCACATGCCTCCCACCTTTACAACACAGCCCTTCTGCTTCAACAGTCTCACATCTCCCAAGACATAGAGACGTTCAGGAACTTGCCTTCTCTTAAATGCCTTCCTTGGTTGGATCTGCACTGTACAGTATGGTAGCCACTAGCCAGATGTGGCAATTCAGTACATGAAATGTGGCTAGTCTAAATTGAGATGTGCCAAGAATAAAGCTACCCACCAGATTCTGAAAACAGTATGAAAAATGAATGCACAATATATCAGCAATGATTTTTATATAGATTACATGCTTAACTAAGAAATTTTGTATATAATGGATGAAATAAAACATAATGCAGCTGGAAAAATTTTAATTACACATGTGGTTCTTATTATACTTCTACTGGATAGGAAAGAGTTAGATAATTTCTGGTTCTCTTTCTCTGACACAATTCCACTGAGCCTCCTTCAATTAGACATAGGTTGGATGTTCTAATTTTATCCTTTGTGTCTTTTAATCTCTTTCTTGTTATCAATTCTTTTGTCTCTCTGTGCTACAGTCTGAGTATTATCTTCCAATTGACTAATTCTTTCCTCATTTGGGCTAATCTGTTGATAACCCATCCATTCCATAGGTAGGTTTGTTTGTTTGCTTGGTTTTGACATTTGGAATATAGTTTTTGCCTTTTTTTTTTTTTTCATTATGTTTATTTATTTATTTTAAATATTTATTTATTTATTTATTTTTACTGGGAGGCCCCGGGAATCAAACCCAGGTCCCTCCATATGGGAGACGGACACCCAACCATTTGAGCCACATCCGTCCCCCCAGAATATAGTTTTATTTGCTAAATTTCCACACAAGAATTTACCATAATTTTAAAATATTAGAAACTGTTTAGCAATATCTCCTAATGCTGAATATAAGCATACGCTATGGCTTAGAAATTATACTCCTAGATATAAACCCAACAGAAATGGATACTTACCATATCAGTACTATTCATAGTAGCCAAAAACTGGGAATTACTCATATGTATAACAGCTATAGAATGAATAAATAAATTGTGGTGTAGTCACACAATGGAATATTATATTCAGTAAGAACAAACAAACTACAATCATATGAATGAATTTCATATTTTCCACCATTTTCATATGTTGGGAGACAAAGGTCATGTACAAAACCATTTATAAAATGTTAAAACAAAAACAAGCAGAACTACTCTATGCTATTAGAATTTAGAAGAATGGCTTCCCTTGGAGTGGGGAAATTATCTAGAAGGCAACAGGAAGGAGCCTTTTAGTGATGATAATATTCTACTGCTTCATCTGAATCCTGGTTACACAGATGCATTGAATTTTTGAAAATTCATCAGGTTGTATACTTGCAATTTTTACACTTTTTTGTGTATATGATTTTGAAAAGACTATTGTAATTTCAAACCCCTTATCAATCAGTGGTTTTCAAATACATATTTGGAAGTTATCTTTTACTGTTGTTGGCAAGCCTGTGGAGAAATTGGAACCCTCATACATTCCTGATGGGAATGTAAAATGATTCAGCTGCTTTGGAAAACACTTTGTCAGTTCCTCAAAAAGTAAAACAGAATTACCCAGAAATTCCACTCCTATATTCCTAAGAGTATACCCAAAAGAATTAGAAACAGGGACTTGTATGTGAATGTTCATAGCAGCCATATTCACAATAGTAAAAAGGTGGAAATAACCCAGATGTCCATCAAAATATGAATGCAGGGGGCGGATGTGGCTCAAATAGTTGGGCATCCATTTCCCATATGGAGGGCCCTGGGTTCGATCCCTGGGACCTCCCGGTAAAATCAAAGAAAAATATAGAAAGTGCGCAGACGCACCATCAGGTCCATGAGCCGGTGAGCCCCCAGGCCCCGTGAGCCAGTGAGCCATCTGGCCCATGAGTGGGTGAGCCCCCAGGCCCTGATGAATCACGCAGCAAGATGATGATGTAATAGGAGAGAGACGCAGGGGAGAGCCAAGATGAGACGCACTGAAAAACCAGGAACTGGGGTGGTGCTGGTGGCAGAACACCTCTCTCCCACATCGGAGGTTCCCAGAATCGAATCCCGGTGAAGACAGGAGGAGAAGGATGAGAGGAGAGGGCAGGAAACAGACACAGAGAACTGCCCAATGAATGGACACAACAAAAAAACAGCAAAAACGGGGGGGGGCGGTTAAATGGATAAAAAGTAAATAAATAAATAAAATCTTTTAAAAAAAAATGCATAAACGAATTGTGGCATATATGTAATGAAATATTATTCAGCCATAAAAAAGGATTGAAGTGGGAGGTGGCTGTGGCTCAATCAGTGGGGCTCCCGTTTGCCATGTGGGACGCCCCGGGTTCGGTTCCCGGGGCCTCCTGGTGAGGGCAGGCCCGCCCGCGCGGCGTGGTTGGCTGACCCAGCGAGCGCGGGCAGCAAGGGGGGGATAAATGAATAAATAAATAAAATCTTTAAAAAAAAAAAAGGATTGAAGTACCGATGCATGAACCTCAAAAACATTATGATAGGATAGTGGAAAGACAGCAGGGTAGGAAGCTCCAGGTGTCAGTTCTTCCACCAGAACAACTTTTAAACAGGCAGGAACTGTCTGAAAGACCCATTTTGAAACTCCCGAGGCCAGAAGAACACTGAACAGCATCCAGGGAAGAGCAGGAGGAAGAGACTGATAAATTACAGTAAAGAATAGTGACTTGCTCTCTCTGCACAGTGGCTACTGGCACCCATCCCCTACTCTCACGACAGGCCATTGTGGGGTCCAGCCCCCAGTTAGCTCGCTGATGACAAAAAGGAACATAAAAATACTCTTCCACAAGACCAGGGGTGAGCACAGCTATGATTGATCACAGCTTTTGATTAGTGACTTCAGGTCACTAGGGGCCCAGTTTTGAGCGTGGCCATTGTTTCAGTCCACCCTGGACAGAGGCTGGGGTGGAGCTGCAGGAGACAGTTAGTAGGAAGGTGCATTTGTTGGGTAGATCAGGAAAGCTCAGTTTTAGAGAGCCATGGAAGAGGTTCTTGGTCCCCCTCCTGATCCCCTTCCCTGGGCACTTTGGCGCTGTCTGCACCCCCTTCGTGGGTCCCTGGCCTTATTTCAACTGGGAAAGATTGACTTGGGAAAGTCTTATCTGGCATGCCCTCCTCCCAGAATTTTTCCTACAGGTCAAAAGCAGCTTCCGACAACAAAAGGAATATAAGAAACTATAGACGTGGACAATCTGGGGCAACAGCTTGCTGACTTCAAACAGCCAGGAGAGGGAGGTCTGTCTCCTGGGAAAAAGAGGACAACCAAACTCCTGTAAACAGAAGAACTCTAAAATAACTAACAAGAAAACTCCATAACAAATAACAGACCCAGAAAGACAGGGAAAACCTTGCACACTGCATTCACCTTGGGCAAACCTTCCTGATAGGAGGGCTGAAGCTCAAGAAAATCTCTGTCTTATCACCAGCTGGTTACAAAATCAAGAGATAGACATCTCAGGGAATAAATCCCAGATTTAACATTTTAAAATAAAGTACAAGTACAAAAAGATAGAGGAAGTGATAGATCATTCAAAGGACAAGGATAAAAATCCAGAAAACACCAATGAAGAAAACCAGAATGTGGGCATAACAAACAAAGCCTTCTAAAAATTTATCTCAAAAATGCTCAAAGAGATGAAAGAAAATACAGAGAAAGAAGAAAAGGATATCAGGAAAACAATGAATGAGCAATATGAGAATTTTAGTAAAGAGACAGAAATTTTAAAAAGGAACCAAACAGAACTACTAAAGTTGAAGAGCACAATAACTGAAAATAAAAATTCTCAGGAGGGTTTCAAGAGCAGATTGGAGCTGGCAGGAGAAAGAATCAGTGAACTAAAGGACAAGATACTTGAAATGAGACAGGCTGAGTAGCAGAAAGAAAAAAGAATTGTAAAATGGGAAAATGGAGAGAGTGTAGACTACAATGTGAACTATGGTCCATGCTTAATGGCAAAGCCCCAGGATGTACTTATCAATTGCAATGAATGTGCCACACTAATGAAGGATGTTTATGTGGGAGGGTGTGGGAGGTATAGGGAGTGGGGCATATGGGAATCCCTATATTTTTTGTGTAACATTTATGTACTCTAAGTATCTTTTAAAAAATAAAAAATAAAATTATTATTACAAAAAAAAAGGGGGGAAATGGTTGATGACAGATGAGGGACATCATCAAGCATACCAGTATATGCATTATGGGAGTCCCAGAAGGAGAAGAAAAAGAGAAAGGAGCAGAAGGAATATTTAAAGAAATAATGACAGGGAAGCAGCTGTGGCTCAATCAGTAGGGCTCCTGTTTACCATATGGGAGGCCCCGGGTTCGGTTCCCGGGGCCTCCTGGTGAAGGCAAGCCCGCCTGCGCGGCGTGGTTGGCTGACCCGGCGAGCACAAGCAGCAAGGGGGGATAAATGAATAAATAAATAAAATCTTTAAAAAAAAAAAAAAAAGAAAGAAAGAAATAATGACAGAGAACTTCCCAAACTTAGCAAAAAATATGAAAATGCATTTTCAAGGAGTCCAGAAAAACTAAACAGGATAAACATGAAGAAAAACACACACTATAGAATACAAAGGACAAGGAGAGAGTTCTGAGAGCTGCAAGAAAAGAGCAATGTGTTATGTACAAGGGTGTACCAATTACATTGAGTGCCAATTTCTCATCAGAAACTATGGAAGCAAGAAGGCAGTGGGTGGAAGTACTTAAAGTGCTGAAAGAAAAAAAACTGCCAACCAAGAATTTTACATCCAGTGATACTTTCTTTCAAAAATGAGGGAGAGATTAAGACATTCCCAGATAAACAAAAGCTGTGGAACTTCTTCAGACTGAAAGGAAAGGACACTAAACAGTGGTTCAAAGTGCATAAAGAAATAAAGACCTGCAGTAAAGGTAACAGTTTGGGTAGTTATAAATGCCAGTATTATTGTAGTGTGTTGTTTGGTATACAACTCCATTTCTTACTTCCGATAAGGGCTAAAATGCAAATGTGAAAAAACTCATGATACATCTATGGTTTCGGATGCACAATGTACAAATCTATATGTGGTAACAAGTACAAGGAAAAAGGGGGGGACAGAGGCATATGTGAAAAGCATATGTGAAAGTTATTAAAGTTATGTTGGTATCAAACCAAATACGATAGTTATATATTTAGGATGTTAAATTTTGATCCCATGGTAACCACAGGGAACAGATGAAAAATATATCCAGATTTAAAAGAGAAGGCACTCGTTATGGCACAACACAAAAAAAAATCACAAATAAATATAAATGTAGGCCTTAATGGAAGAAACAGAAGGAAAAAAAAAAAAGGGTATATGAAATACAAAGGCTAAATAAAGTGGCAGAAGAAAGTCCTGCATTATCAGTAGTTACTTTAAATGTAAATGGATTAAACTCTCCAGTCAAAAGGCAGAGATTGACAGAATGGATAAAAAAAAATATGACCCAACTATACGCTATCTGCAAGAGACTCATTGTAAATTCAAAGATACAAGTAGATTTAAAGTGAAAGGATGGAAAAAATATACCAAATATGTAGCAACCAAAGGAGAGCTGTGATACTGATAATAGTATCAAATAAAAGAGTCTTTAAGTTATGAGGGACAAAGATGGTCATTATATACTGATAAAGGGGACAATTCAACAAGAAGATGTAACAATTATAAATATACATGTACCTAAGAGCAGGACTCCAAAATATATGAGCCAAATACAGACAGATTTGAAGGGAGAAATTAACAGTTCAACATTAATAGTAGGAGACTCTAACACACCACTCTCAATAATGAATAGAACATCTATCTAGTCAGAAGATCTATAAGGAAATATAAGATTTGAATGACACTCTAAACCAACTAGACCTAACAGACATATATAGAACAATTCACCCAACAAAAACAGAATAGACATTCTTCTTGAAAACACATGGATCATTCTCCAGGACAGACCATATGTTAGGTCACAAAATAAGTCTCAATAAATTCAAAAATATTCAAATCATACAATGTATCTTCTCTGACCACAGCAGAATGAAACTAGAAATTAATAACAGAGAGAGAAACGGAAAATTCACAAATACGTAGAAATTAAACAACATACTGAAGACCACTCACTTGGGAAAGAATAGCCCTTTCAAAGATGGTGCTGGGAAAACTGGATCTCCATTTGCAAAAAAAAAATTGAAGATGGACCCCATATCTCACACCTTATACAAAAATCAACTCAAAATGGACCAAAGACCAACATATAAGAGCTATAACTATCAAATTCCTAGAAGAAAACACAGGGAAGCATCTTCAGGACCTTGTGCTAGACAATAGTTTCTTAGACTTTACACCCAAAGCACAAGCATCAAAAGAAAAAATAGGACAAATGAGACCTCATCAAAATTAAAAACTTCTGTATATCAAAGGAATTTAACATGGAGTGCAGAGACAACCTACTCAATGGGAGAAAATATTTGGAAACTACATATCCAATAAGGGTTTAATATCCAGAATATATAAAGAAATCCTGCAACTCAACAATAATAAGACAAACAACCTAATCTTAAAAATGGGCAAAAGATTTGCATATACACTTCTCCAGAGAGGATTTACAAATGGCTAAAAAACACATCAAATGATGCTCAACATAATTAGCTATTAGGGAAATGCAAATCAAAATCACACTGAGACACCATTTCACAACCAATAGAATGGCTATTATTATTTTTTAAATTACAAGTGTTGGAGGGGATGCAGAGAGAGAGAAACAGAAACACTCGTGCATTGCTGGTGGCAATGTAAAATGGTGCCATCACTGTGGAAGACAGTGTGGTGGTTCCTCAGAAAGCTAAGTATAGAACCACCATATGACCTGGCAATCCCACTACTAGGTATAAATCCAAAAGAATTGAAAGCAGGGACTTAATCAGATATCTGGATACTAATGTTCATAGCAGCATTATTCACAATTGCCAAAAGACAGAAATAACCCAAATGTCCATCAACTAATGAGCAGATAAACACAATGTGGGATGTACATACAATGGAATATTATTCAGCCATAAAAAGGAATGAAGTCCTGATACACACAACAACATGGATGAACCTTGAAGACATCAGATTGAGTGAAATAAGCCAGACATAAGAGGACAAATGTTGTAAGATGTCACTGATTTGAAAAAAATCACAATAAGCAAACTCATAGAGAATCTAAAAGGTAGGTTACCAAGGGACAGGGTAAGGATAGGGCATGGGAAGTTAAGGCTTAAAATATATAAAGTTCTTATTTGGAATGATGTAGTGTTTTGGTAACAGATGATGGTGATAGTAGCACAATATTGTGAATGTAATTAACAACACTGAAATACATATCTGAAAGTGATTAAAAGGTGAAATGTTAGTGTATAAATGGTAACAGAATAAAAATTTGAAAAAGATACATGGAACTACACTACACATCAGTGAACCCTAAGTTAAATCATGGACTATAGTTAATAGTACAATTATAAAAATGTGTTATCATCAATTGTAACAAACATTCCACACCAATACAAGATGTTAATAATAGAGTAGTAAATGGGAATCCTGTTATTTTACGTATGATTGTTCTATAAACCCACAACTTCTCTAATAAAGAGAATATATATTTTTAAGTCATTATGCTAAGTGAAAGAAGCCAGACAAAAAGATCACATATTATATGATTCCATTTATATAAAATATCCAGAATATGTAAATCCAAGGAAACAGAACACAGTTTGGTGGTTACCAGGGGCTAGGTGAGATGAGAACAGAAAGTACTGCTTAATGGGTACAGTGTTTTATTTTAGAATGATGAAAATGTTTGGGAACTAGATAGAGGTGGTAGTTGCACAATATTGTGAATGTATGTACTGCCACTAAATTTTTCAAGTTTGTTCTGTATATTTGGTAACTTTTCATTGTGAACACATATATGGCTAATCTTAATCTTGAGAATCCTCAGGACCCCAGTTGTGGGTGCATTCTGCCAAAGAGGGTTCACATCTGATTCTGCCAGGCATTCTGAGGCTCTCTCACCCTGGACTCACCTTAACTTAATTCTTTAGCTCAAGGGTTCCTGGGCAGCATAGACAATGTAAATTTAAATCTTAACTCTTCATGAGATTAGAATTTTCAAGGGAGACTCATTCCAAGACTGGAATGGACAATTTTTCTTAGCAACTTTCTTTGCCAGCCAATGAACTTTTTCTAGCCCATCTTTTCAATGAGAGTGCAGAACTTCAAAACTCCTGACTTTGTAGGCTCTTAGTTCTGCTCCTCACTTTGCAGTGCCCAAGGCTTGGTTTTCCATCCTTCCATTACCATCCATAATCCCCATCACCCACCCACCCCCACTCCCACACCAAGACTCCAGGTATCTGTTACCTGTAGACATCCCTAGGGCAGTCCATAGCTTATAGGTGCTCCCTCACCACACTGGTGTCAGCTCTCTTCAGTTTTGGCCCCTATGAATATCCCATATATTTTTATGAACATAGCTATATGTTTAAAAGATTGTTTTTTGTATGATATCCAGCATTTCTCAATGTGTATAATTGGGAAAGTCTTTCAGATTACCCAGTCTATCAAAACACCAGAAGCAGAAGTCCACCAGGCTGCTCTATCTGATGCTTAAGGTTAGTGAGACAATATAGCTATAGCATCCACTGTTTTGGAGAGGCCCTACTCTGTTATCTCCAAGCTTAACTATACCTGAATTTATAGAAGTAGAATATATTTGAAGTGAACTGAGGAAAGCTGGAAAGCCAGCAAATCAATTTTCACAACATACTACCAACTACTATTGAGATGACTTGCTGAAAAAAAAAAAACAACTCACCCAACAGAGAGAAACTTACCACCTCTTTATCCCAAAGGAAAAAATAATTCAGAATCCATCCAATTATACAACAAATATTCCAGAAGAACCTACTCTTTTCCAGACACAGTGCAAAGTGCTACACATACTCAAGTGTTTAAAACATGAACTTGGACCTCAAAGAGTTTAGCAAGGATGACTAAAAGCTTTTCCTTAAGTGCAAACTGATCAGAGACTGCCTGGAATTTTATGTTAAGAATTTAAGGACAAGTCCAGGTTCAGTAGATAAAAGTGATCTGTTAAAAATGTAAATTATATCATGCCACTCCCTGCTCAAGCCTCTCTAATAGCTTCCCATTATCCCTAGACTATAATCCAAACTCCTCCAGGAACTACAAGGCCCTGTGAGAGGTGGCCCCACCTATCTCCCAGTCATCAGCTTATACCACTTTTCCCCTAGCTCACCCATTCTGGCTTCCTTCTGTCCTTCAAAGATGACTAGTTCATTCTCACTTTAGTTCTTTTGCATGTACTGTTTCTTCTATCTAGAACATTCTTCTCTCAAATCTTATATGGATTCCGTGACTTATCATGTGGGTCTCAGCTCAAATTAGAGAGCTGTTGAAAGTTGTGATGGTTAATTTCATGTGTGAACTTGGCCAGGTTATGGTACCCAGTTGTTTGATAAAACAATCACTGACATGAACTGGTACTGTGAGGGTATTTCATAGGTGGATTTCTATCATTAGTCATTTGATTGCATCTATGGTTGATTACATCTACAATCAACAAAGGAGATTACCTTGAGCAATGAGAGGAGTCTCCTCATCCAATTAGAGACCTGAAAGCAAGAACTGAGGATTTCAGGAGTCAGAAAGAATTTCTATCTCTACTTCAGCCAGGTAGTTTCTCCTGACATCACATTCATCAAGTTTCCAACTTGCAGCCTATTCAAAGGAATTCAGACTTACCAATATCCACAGTCATGTGGATCATTTTCTATATAAATCTCAATATTTACATATATTTATATATGTATATCTCCTGTTGGTTCTGTTTCTCCGGGGAACCCTAATACAAGAGGCTCTTCCCTGACTGCCTGGTCAAAGGAGTTCCCCCATTATATCATTTATCTATCACATTAGGTTTTACTATTTTCTTCATAGCATATCAATATCTTAAAAATATCTAGTTATTTATGTATTTTCACATTTATAAGTCCATGCTTTTCTTTTCTTTGTATTCTCTGAATGTACCTGGCATACATAATGGGTGCTTCATTCATCTATATATATGAATGAATGAATGAATGAATGAATGAATGGTCAATGATATTTGCATTGTGAAAAAGAGGAATGACTCTACTTGTGTCACCTATTGCATCCCAAGAAATAATATAAGTAAAAAATAATTTCAATTAAATGCAATAAATTCCATATGGTTCAATAATGGCCAAAGGGAGAGCAATGAGCCCTCTTGGAAACAAGTGTGGAAGACAGGCAGGGACACTGTCACAGAAAAGGTAGCTTACAAAGGATCCTAAAGAATGAGTAGGCATTTAGTTACCGGTTGGACATGGTAGAGAAAAACAACACTGCAGAGGTAGGTGGATGTGAGACTCCTTCCTTTATTCTGCCACGCAAAATTCAGAGAACATAGAACTCCCCAAAGGGCTGGAGAGGGGTTTCCATTTTGGCTCCAAATATCTAAGTCTTATCGTGGACCTTGCCACCAACTAATTGTACAATTTTTTAGCATGTCATTTCACCCCTCCAGTCCTCAGTTTCAGCATCTGTAATGTGACTAGAGGATCCCTACAATCCCTTCCAGCTCTAAAAGTCTGTTAGTTACTGCTCTGTTTGTTCGCTCAGCACAAGTTCTGAAACTGCCGATACTGAAATTGTGAAACTTATAGATTCCTTTTGGAGGTTAATTTTTTTTTTTTTTTTTTTTTTTGCTGTTTTTTTTTTTTTTAATCATTAAGAGAGAGTCTGCAGAATATCTGTGTTCCACTCTCTTGCTCAATTACGGCTAAATGCACAGATCAATTATGAAATGTAGCTCTGAATTTAATTCTACAGCCTTGGGCATGCAGTGTATGGCCAAGTCAGTGTTGCCAGAATGGACACAGGGCAGGGGAGGCCAAGTCAGATCTGTGAATCCAACACCACATGGCGTCTCAACATGGGATCTGCAGACCCATGTTCCATAATCACCTGAAACCGTGTTAAAAATTCATATTCCTGGGTCCAACCATCCACCACTCACCCAGATCCACTGAATTAGAATCTCTTGTGAATGGGACCCAGAAATTTGCATTGTTAACAAGAATGCCCAGATAATTCTTTCTTATGCATCCTCAAGTAGAGAACCACCACCTCTCAGCTTTATTTTGTTCTGGAGCAAAAATGAAACAAAAAACAAAACACTAACAATAATAATGGCTGGCATTTATTGAGTACTTACTATGTACCTGTACCAGGCTTCTCTGACTTCCTTTCTTGCCCCAACAGTGTTAAATAACTTGCCCAAGTGTTGGAACCTGGATTTGAATTCATGTTTCCTGACTCTAGAGTCCAAGTTCTCAAACACTAATGATACTATAGCAAGATGTAGTGCTTAAGAGCTTCAGCTCTGGCATCAGACTGGATAAATTGAAATCCCAGCTGCACCATTTACTAGGTGTGTGGCCTTGGGCAAATTTCTTTCACTGTCTTTTGCTCAATGTTCCCGTTTATAGAATGGGGATAATAAGAGCACCTACCTCATCAAGTGGTTGTGAAGATAACTGGGGTGATTGGTGTAAAGGCATTAGCCATTACGATCCAGGCTTTGGTCCCCTCAGGGCATGTCCTGGCCCCAAAGGGGATCTGCCGCAAGCATGAGAAGACAGAGCTGAAGAAAATCCATCTGATCTTCTGGTAAACAACCCACAGCACATGCCCTACAGACAGTGGGTCAGTAGTGTTGTCTTTGGAGATGAGGGACTGCACATTATTTGAACTTAAACATTCAAAGAGCGTCAACTCCTTTCTAGCTCAGAGCACTTTCAGCCTTGCTGCTTCTTTCTCTTTATGCCTCCTAATGGCTGTCTGTCATTATGAACCTTTCCGGTCTTCCTCAGTAAAGCACAAAGGGATCCCATCCTTTAATCCTCAAAATAGTTTGTCTTTACAGTTTGGCAGGTAAAAGTTGGTTGTAGCAGTAACTTCTGAAACCTGGCCCTCATTATGCCAAGAACTGCCATGCGTTGTTGTATCAAAGCATGAGTGATAACAAATGCTTTCAGATGGTGAAAACTGCTCTTTATAGCCTGCCTTCCAAGTGCCCTCTTGATACAGAATAACTTTTTGAACTAACATCAATCATCATTAGCAAAGAACAGCAATATCTGTCTGAGTAACTTCTCAGCCAAGGAAGGAAGCCACATCCTTAGAATGTCAGCTGCTACAGCAAGACTGAAATACAGAAATACAGTAAGGAACTTTTTCTTCCACGACAAAAAATTATTCCATAAGTCAAATTTTTATAAGGTAGTAAAATTGTTAATTTTTCTTTCTAAATAAAACTACTTTTTAGAGTCGTGTATAGAATTTCAATTAAGTCACTATTTATGACCACAGATATTTCAAGAACTCGTGGAATGGAGAGTTGGCAAAAAAAGCAGCATTGCCACCCTGGCCTCACTCAAATCCAGTGATGCCCCTGGAAGCCTCCACTGCCATCCCAAAAGGCAGCTGAGGTGCACAAACCTCGACAGGCCACGGATCTCCTGACCACACTGCAAACTGACTCCTTCTTTCAAAAGGTCAACCCACTATGTGACACAGGAACAAGGCAGATCCCGTGCAAACAGGTAGCTCACTGCTTGGCATGACTTTCCTCTCGCTGCATCAAGCTGGGACTCTTCTCCCCCTCAAACTGACTGAAGCCTAGTTAGAACCAGAATCCTGTGAAAAAATGGGTAAAAGATACTGGTGTCCTAGGAAACCAATCTTTTTATTAAGTTAATCAAGCTTGAAAACTCAGAAACATCCAACTCCAAATGGTAAATGCCTGGTTTTTGGTAGAAGCTAATGTATAAACACTATGCCCAAAGAAAAAGCCTGCTCAACGTTTCCTACACAACCCACTATGAAGTCAGTTTGGCCTGAGGTTCAACTCCCACAATGACAGGGTTTCCAGTGTAGAAGGGAGCCCAGGAAGCATTAAAGCTTTGTAATTAAAAGACCTGCACGAAAGAAGAAGCCTCCCCAGAAGTTTATTTTGATGGATGTTATTTCGTGAAACACCAAAAGGGTCTCGGGGACCAACACTGTATCTATGCCACTATTTCAACAATTACTGAGCAAGATCTCAACCACAATAAAATATTCTCAGTAGAAATCTATATCCTAGAGGGGGTGATTCTGCATTAGAGGAAAGAGGTCCACTAGTCTCAGCTATGGGACTGTGCTGGGGTTTCACTCCATCCACCTAACTTCACCTGTTCCCTCCCCATAGTGCTGTCCAGTTTCTACACATGGGGTGATATGAAAATATGGAACTATCTTCCTCTTTCCCTGACCAAGGCACAAGTATCAGCAATGAGTAAAAGAATTATTGCAAACTATCACTGACAATGCAATCAAATTTTAAAAGACCTCCCATTAGATAGAGTAAAAATCAAGAAACAAGTTTATGGAATACAAATAACTAAATAAACCCAGATACTGAACTGAACACATGTACTCAAACTTCTATCCAGAGCAGATTCTCACTGCAACCACTTATACAAGGAGCAAGGAGCCTTAGTCCCACCAGGAATCTACTTTCTAGACTCAGTCCCTGGTGTGGATTGCCTTGTTACCCCTGGTCGCCAAGCCGTGCCACGCTGCTGCCCCTGGCCCCAGGCCCATGCAGGTGTAGTCCTGGTCTCCAGCCCCAAAGGTGAGGAAGTTTCTTCCCTTCCAGGTCCCCAAAGCTGTCTTCCTGGGTTTCAGGTAATGAGGCAGTGACTTTACAGTTGCCTCCTTTGCTCTTCCTGAAGGTCTCCCTGGCCCATTGGCCAGGCAGCCCTGATCTGGCCTCTGATCTAAAGCCAATGTTCTTACTCAACTCACTTGAGTCAACCAAGCCCTAATAGTCCATCTAATCCAATCCTTTTCTTCTCACATAAGATAGAGAGGTTGAGTGGCTTCCTCAACATCTCAAAGCATATTAGCAGTAGGAGCCAGGCCTTCTGTTAGCCAGGCCAATGACTTTCACATGGTTCTATTGATGAAGCCTGGGGTTGCAGATGCTGTTGTGCCCTGATCATATACCCAGGGATCCCTTTTCCAGCTACTGCACCTTCACACTTATAACCTTTTACAGAAAACTGCTCTTAGGCCTTGGAGCCACCTTGCCCAACGGTGCCTGAGAGTTACCTCTAACCCATGTTTGGACTTTCCATAGTGTATAAAATCCTCACTTCTTTGCTTCAGAGAAGATCAGATTCTGTGATGCAAACGAGGCTCCAGAGCATCCTATGAGATAAGGCTGAGGCTAGGCTTCACGTAAAGCCACATCCTTTCCCCTTAGAGTGCTCTTTAAAATATCCCTTGCCTAAGAATCCCCTAAGTTTCTGCTTCTAGTGCTTTATCTGACACTGGGTTTCTCCATGAGTATTCCAAGCTGACATATTAGCTCAGTCTTCACAACCCTAATACAGATTTTGGTAGTGAGAGTGAAGTTTGGCAAGTCCAAAGTCCATAAGCCAGGCTGCAAGTTGGTAACTGTGGTGAAGATTTCAATAAATTCCCCAGGAAAAGCTGGCTGGTTGAAGTAAAGATAGAAATTCTTCTTTCTAACTGTTGAGGTTATTAGTTCTCCCTTTAAATCCTTCAGTTGATTGGTTGAGGAGGCATCTCTCATTGCTGAGGGAGTCTCTTTTGTTGATTGTAAATGTAATCATCCATAGGTGCAAACAACTGTATAAGGATTTGAATCCATCTATTAAAGACACAGTAACAATCAGGCCAGCACTTGCTTGACCAAACAACTGGACCCCACAACTTAACCAAGTTGACACATAAATTTAACCATCACACTGGTGATATGGCCTCCACGGACCATCTTGACCTAGAGCCCATCAACATTAAATCCAGTCACCCAGATAGCCAGGAACAGCCCCCTGTCCCTTCCAGTTCATGAAATCCATACTTCCTCCTGGGTCAACCACCAAGTCCCTCCTTCTTGCCCTTTTAGCTCTCACCTGACTTGTAGTTAGGAGCTAAATTACATAGTCTGAAGTCAGTGCACAATCAAGCTGAGGTTATCAGCAGTAGAATATCCCTTAAAATATTATCTAAGACTTCTAAATGAGCAGGGAAACATCCCCCCAGTGCCTTAACTTGCTTCTTACACTATGAAATATTTTAAACAGAGAATGAGGGTTTCACCACAGCATTGACATCAACGGCAAGCCACCCATTACTATCTGAAATTACTCTACCCCTCTTCCTCAAAGGAAACGTTGCTCTTGCTCCATGTTCTTACTGATGTTCTTCTCCAGATGAAGTATTTGGGCCAGAAAGGCTTGCTGTTTCTGGGCTATTTGACTGTGACTCATTTACATAAAACAGCTTCATAGAAAATGAATTTGGACTTGTTTCAACCCTGGCAAAGGTCAAATTATCAACAAAATATCTGAAGAACTTATAACCTACTTTGTAACAACAGTGGCTATCCTTTTTCAGCACTTAATATGTGCCAGGCACTAGAAATATGTCGTTTTTAATCCTTACATGTAGAGACAGTCACCCTCAGAAAAGCTAAATAACTCCATCAAAGCTATTTAACAAAAGGTGGTGGACACAAGATTTGAACCCAGGTTCATCTAACCACAAAACATGTGAATGGACCACTTCACCAAACTGTCCTTGCTATTGCTCCAGTAATTGAGGCTGGTCCTACCTCATAGCAATTTCTGTTCCAAGCTAAGTTTCCTACAGAATTGTTGGATGTTCTTGAAAGTACACCATGTTCTCAAACCTTGAGAGAGTGAGGCAATATACTGTCTGGCATAGGTAAAGATGAGGATCGAAAGAGGCCTTGACAGGAAGAGGGAATAAATGTACTCTTTCCTCTTCCTCCCATAAGTATAGATAAAAACTCTAGACATTATATCTAAAACAAATACAAGAAGATTCTGAAAAGTGGAAAGAAGAAAGCGGATTGGTTAGCGACCTTAGGACCCAAGGAATTACATGGTGATGAGTTCCTGGATTTCCTTTTTTCTTCCTATATTCCAGATCAAATACTGAAGAAGCCAACAACCCAGAAATGCCAACACGAACAGACATACAAACAAAACTCTCTCTAGCCAAAGAACCAGGGAAGGGATAGCCTGCAGCCAAACACCACAGAAATAAACCACAGCACCACCCACACCAGCCAAAGCCAACTGGGGCACCTAGACATCCACTGTGGCCAAGGCAAAAGGTGCCCCAATTCTCCCACCAGGGTGGTGGCAGTGAAGGTTCAGTGGGGAGACTGGATTTTCATCCCTGCCAGGTGGTAATGAGGTACCTCACCCACTCCACGCTGAGGTGGTATCAGAGGAGGCCCAGAGTGTTCAGGACTTCACCACCACTCAGTGGTAACCAGGCCACTCCTGTCACCCCCTGCCACAGGATGAGTGGAGACCATGTGGGGAGCCCAACTCCCCAGCAGGGTGGTATCAGCTTCAACAAGCAATCACAAACATTCTTGAAATAAATGAAAAACTAGAAAGACTTAGCAAAGAAACAAGAAGTCTCAGCAAAGAAAGAGAAGACATAAAGAACTAAAAAGAAATTTTGAAATTGATATATGTCCTAAGTGAAATTGAAAAGAAAAAAAAAAACCTCAATGGGTGGGCTCAACAGCAAAATGGAGAGGACAGAGGAAAGAATCTGTGAACTTGAGTATAAAAGAATAGAAATTACCTAACTTAAACAGAGAGAAAATAGATTCTTTTAAAAATGAACTGAGCCTCAGGGTCATGAGGGACCATAATAAATCTAACATTCAGGTCATCTGAGTTACAGAAGGAGAAGAAAAAGGGGTGGGGCTCAAAAAGTATTTGAAGAAATAGTGGGTGAAAACATCCCAAATTTGCCAAAAGACATAAACTTACAGATTTAAGAATCTAGGTAAACACCAAACAAGATAAACCCAAAGAAATCCACCAAATTTCTAAAAATTAAACACAAAGAAAAAATCCTGAAAGCAGCCAGAGAGAAGTGCTGCACTACCTGTAAGGGAAAAACATTTGAATGACAGCAAATTTCTCATAAGAAACCAAAGAAGCCAGAAGAAAGTGGTGCAACTTTTTACAAAGGCTAAAATAAAAGATCTGTCAACCCAGAATTCTACAACCAGAGAAAATATCTTTCATGGGATGACATTTCTCAGATGCAAAAGAAAACTAAGAGAATTTGTCACCAGCAGACCTACCCTAAAAGAATGGCTAAAGGAAGTTCTCTAAACAGAAAAGAAATGATAAAGGAAGGAGTCTTAGAACATCAGAAAAAGAACAACAGATAGAGCAAAATTGTGGGTAAATACAATAGACTTTCTTTATCTTGCGTTTTCTAAATTAAGTTGATGATCAAAGTAAAAATTGTAACACTGCCTAATGTGGTTCTCAAGGTATGTAGAGGAAATATTTAAGACAACCATATTATAAAAGGGGGAGAACAAAGGAAATAAGTTTCTATACTTCATTGAAACTAGTAAAATGTCAACACTAGTAGACTGTGATTAATTATGTATATATAATGTAATACCTAGAGGAACCACTACAAAAGCTATATAAAGTGACATGCTCCAAAAACACTGTAGATAAATCAAAATGAAATTCTAAAAAATGTTCAGGCAACTCACAGGAAAGCAGGACAAAGCTCATCCTGGTGGCAAAGAAGAGGCTGATGGGTGCATTTAGGATAGAGATGGGGAAGAAACTCTCCAGGGCCTTGGGAATTATGGTGGGTTGGTGAAAGTTTGTATGGCACTTAAAGAAGGCTCTTCTCAAGGCCAGTTGGCTGACCTGCTAGGACACCAGAAGGGGCTCCTTGCACGGCTTGGGTCTGATCTCTGCTATCTTCAGCACCGTGGGAGCTCCCTCCTGCGAGAGGATTGTCCATTCACAGTCCAGTTATAAAACCCAAAAGCCCCACTTGGTGTGTGAGTTTTCCTGCTGAAAAAAATGGATCTGAGATGGTTTGGATAAGACTCTGGTAGAATCTGGGCAAGGGAAAGAAGCCTGAAAACTTGAAGCTGTGCCCTAAAGACTTAAAGAAATGAACTGGGTTCAAAACCAGTCAATGAGTCAACCTTGGTAAACTTCCTACCAGATATAAAGACCTGTTTTTAATAGGCATCTTTGGTCTTAGAAATATTTGGAAGAAAGTGAATACTGAGTTCCAGAGTAGTTCAACCTCCTGTTAATTTTATTAGGGCCAGGAGTCCTGGATCCTTCTAAGCATGTAGTGAGCCCCCAAGCCTTGCAGTAGACCACTTCAGAGGACCTGTTGGCTCTGTGTTTCTGGCCCCCAACCCTAGGTCTCCCAGATGAATGCTTCTGAAAACTTTCCATTGCAGTTGTTTATAATTTTTATACTTGTAAAAAGAAAAAGGTGTCTGGGGAGGTATTTGTACATTACATGTTATTCATTATTCCAAATGTAATTTTAATCAGTTTAACATAAAAGTATCTTAATATTCTCAATAATGGCACTGTTAACTTTAAAAATTAAAACCCACATTAGGAAGGAAAATGCTTTGATCCATTCTCTCATTCCAAATAGGCACAAACAACCTGGCACATAATCCTACCTTCCCTGCTACCCTCCCTTCCTCTCTCCTTCTTTTTGCTTTTTCTCTTCCCCCTCACTCTTCTCCCTTATGATATAGCAAAAGCAGGGTTGTGGAGGCAGAGTCAGTGTTGACAAAAAAAAAAATCCTTTCAAATATTCAGAAACCTAAAGATTTTTATAAAATTCATTCTATTTTTCCCAGGAAATCTCTGCTTTTTAAGTCTGCCCTGTCTTCAGCCAACCCCCTTTAATGGATTTCTCTACTGAGTTCTGCTCTGTACCCCAGATTCCTAAAAGGTATATTTGCAGGCAAAGCCAAGTAGATTCCAGCAAATTTAGGAAACAATCTTCCTTTCCTCAAAAGGTGAACAGTCCGAGGAGGCTCCTCCTCTGCCTACTTCCTCCAACATCCCAAGAACAGACTTGGCACTTGTAATATTCCAGGAAGGCTGCTAAAAATTCAGAAGCAGGGTCCCACGCCTTCTTATATACTGTTAAATTTGAAATTAATGCCACTAGTTAATTTGGCTCTTTCATCCTTGAGCTAATTAGTAAATGCTAAATTTCATGCTAATGCTCCCAAGCCATTTGCCTGCAATGAGGGACTCACTTTCCAAATTCTGCTGATTGTAGTTTTAAAAAAAAATACATTCACATCATTTCATAACCGTGGTTCTAAAGTATTTCTATAGGGCTTGTGCTCATCTTACAGGTAGGCTGGTGTTTATAATTGTTAGTCCATAACACACCAACTTTCCAGCAGCATATGAATCTAGTGGTTTTCTAAAGTATTCCTGGAATCTATTACCATGGAAACAAAAGGTATAAAAAGCTGTTTTTATCTAATAGGAAAACCTAGAAAAACTCTAAAGTGAAGGTATGAAAACGCATTATAACAGATTTAAAAAGCCTTGGAGTGGCCTAACAAGGCAGGTTAACAGAGAAAGGGTGAGGGCTATAGAGGGCCAGGAGCGGCACATCAGCAGCATGGGGGGGCTCTAGGGCAGGGATAGCAAATAGGCAAAAGGGGTTGCTGACCCCAAAAGGAGAGTAAAATACCCATTTCCTTTCCTCTGCCAAAGTACAGGAAGTGGGGTTAGAACGCTGGTCTCTCCCCCATGTGTGAAAATGGTCAGTTTTTTTGACATTGATAATATCATACAAACCTTGGCCTCAATACCCCAACCCTACCATTCTAGACTAGATTCTAATGGAAACAGAAAGCAAATGAAAGACCCTCAATGCAAATGTGTTCACTTTATCGGCTCACCATCTGATCTAGAACATGAACCTATGTGTTGAGGCAGTGCTGTCACAGGTCCTATTTTAGTTTGGGAAAGAGCAGGCACAAACCACAATTATTTATTTTGATGCTCAGTGCTGTACTGAAGTCCAAGTAGCTTGACCACATCCTGCCATTCACTTCAGAAAACAATTTTGGATATATTAGTCCTTCCCTGGAAAACTTTCTGATACATAAACTGCTCTGACCATCTGTAATAATATAAACTCTTCCCATCCAGTATCCTCCTCAAAAAACATCTGGACCAATAGGAGTCTCCCATCAACGCTGCCCAAGGAATACAAGTTTCCCACCACTTCCCAGGATCTGTGTAGCAGCAGGAGAGACTCGGTCCCTGCACCAAGGGAAAGCAGCTGCCGAGGAGACATTGGCCAAACCACGCACACACCCTGGGGAGAATGAGGCTTAGGGAGCTCTGGTCCTCGGTGCAAAGGGCTGAACTTTCCTGCTCAAAGACTATCCATTGAAAACAATGGAACTCTGCTACTGAATTTAATTCTGTATGGTTTAAAACAACGTACAGGGAAAAACTGTGTACCTTTCCTTCATAAGAACAATTTTCCGATTGGTTGTAGATTCTAAAGGGTTAATTCTCATCATGTAGTGGTCAGCATTATTTATAGGTTTTACATTTATTTGACCTTGAATCCTCAGCTTGTACTACCTCACTATAATGAAATATTAGTAATATTAGTTTAAACATCAGGAATTTTCAAAAATTAAGATTTTAAAATTGTATTAATTCATCAATTCTGCACTACTATAATACTTTACTAGTTTAATGTCCAAATATATTATTTTTTGTCAATGTTATACATAATATTGATCAGTGGGAAGCTGAAATTTAGCTGTAATTACAGTAAAAAATGCAGGTTTCCATCTTAGTGGCTCATAATTCAGAGAAATATTTAAGAGTAAATATAAGTCTGAAGCTTAAAATCCCAGTTCTCTTAACATGTGCTAAACCCACCTTGATTCGTAGGGAGACCCCTGGCCCTGCACCATTCCTGGGATGAGTGGGCTCAGCTCAGCATGGAGGTAACAGATGGGGTATTCAGTTAACAAGTGGTACTGGGTTATTTTATTTTGGTTCGAGAAGAAAGCTGTGGGAAAAATATTCTCCACGTAATCTATTTTATTTTCAGCAAGGTGTTACCTGTAAATATTAATTTATAGACCAGTAAAATTCACCAGATGCTTTAGCTGTGTGAATATAAATGAAATAAAGTAATCCAAACTAAAAAATGAAATTTCCAGTATCTTCTTTCTTCAGGCAGAGGAAAAAAAATATCCCTAGGATTTAAAATTCCATCCTAGTGGTTTCAAAGACAACATATACATCTTACATCAAGCACCCATTTAAATCGTTGGGATTACAAGGGTGGAAATTATAAGTTAAAGTACTGCAGCATTATGAAGAAAATTAATCATTTATGCCATTTGCAATATTGAACCTATTTCCCAATCACTCAAAACACTCCACACTTAGAATATTGTATATTCACCAAAATTTTTGCCTGTGGTCTATGACCACCTTGTGATACAGATAAAGTACAGACATGATTCCTCCTAGTTTACTCTCAGGCCAAGGCGATAGAAGAAAGTGAGCTTCTCGAGGACAGGGGCTTTCCTTATTAGAATGAGGCAAATAAAATTGATTCACTGCTAATGCATTTAATTTCTATTTCTCTGCAGTTAATTGTATATATTGTGTTCAATGAGAACACTATGAACTGAAAAAGATATGCATGTGGTAAATAAAAAAACAACCACACAATTTCTGATCTCAAGTTACATGGATTTCCAAAGTACAAAGACAGGGAGCTGTGTGGATGGGAGGAAGTCTTCTGGGTCCACTAGTACCTTCCTTAAATCCTGCAGTAATTCACCCTTTACCTATCCCTACCCCTCATTGAGAGGGCACAGCATTTTGCCCTCTGGATGCTACATGCCCACTTGCTTGAATTTTGACTGAGGCCCACAGTTTTATGTTCAGTGGGAGGTAGGGACACAGCCCTCCAACTTTTCCTCATGGTGAATCCTCCTAGAAGACTCCTATAGTTATCCTTGGAAGGTTTGTCATAGCAGGCAGATGTGTAAAGAGGGAAAGAGGCCTCCACTTAATTCTGCCCCCACATAGCTGGAAGTGACGTGCTTCCTCCTCTCCTGGTCTCTCAGCTTATACACTCCTGCCCATCCCCCTGGGCCCAGCCCAATTCCACATTCCCACATGAAGGCTTGGCTGATAACTGCAGCTCTGCAGATGAAGTCAGCCTTTCCTCCATGAAGTCATACCCACCACCATGCTTTAGCCCTTATTACATGGTTTTATATTGTGCATTGTTATTTTATATGTGTTAGTGATTTCTCCTCAAGCAGAGTCTAAGCAACATGGAAGCTTGCGATCTTTTACTTCCTTCATAGTATCCCCTGACCTTCAAGTAAAATGTATGTACCTATAGGATGCTGACTAGATACCTAATTTTTTATTTATTATTTTCTTTTTTTACTTTTTTTTCTTTTAATCGATACCTATCTGTTGGATTGTCTGCTTATCTGTTTTACCAGTTAAAGAAGAGAAAAAGAAAAGGATAAAATGTTGGCCTCTCTTCCCCCTATCTTACTTCTTTTGGTGGAAAAATAAGATATTTAACATTTTAGTTTCCCAGCTGCTAAAACACCATACATTGGGTTGCCTAAATAATGGAATTTACTGGCTTAGAGTTTTGAGGCTAGAAGTCCAAAATCAAGGTGTCAGCAAGGTGATGACGTTTTCTTGCCAAAGACTGTGCCATTCTGGGGCTGGCTGCCAGCAATTCTTGGTCCTTGGTTTTTTTGTCACATGACATTGCACATGGTGGCCTCTCCTGGTTTCTCTTTCAGTCTGACTTTCACTCTGCCTATAAAGGACTCCAGTAATCCAGATTAAAGCCCAATCTGATTCAGTTGGGCCACACCTTAACTGAAGTAACATCTTGAAGAGCTCTTATTTACAATGGGTCCACACCCATCACAATGTGGACCAAGACCAAGAATATGTTCAAACTGAAGTACACAATTCAATCCATCACATGCTTATTGAATTTAAAGAACTATACCAAGCACTATTCAACATTCTCTCCTAAACCTACAATAAGATTCTGTGTTATGAGAGCACTTCCTAACTAGACCACATAATTCTGCATTATGTAAATATCATTTTTATTTTCCTAAGTCCTTTCACATTTGAGTAAATTCTCCATGTTTGATTAAAACAAAAAATTTCCAAGGGCATAATTGGTATGTATTTAACTGAATTATTCATATTTTAAACAAGTAGAACAAGATAGGTCAAAATGCAATGCATTTAGCTTTTTTTGTGGTTGTCCAAAACTAAATGTGACTTCTAGAGTAAGTACTTCTTAATTCTTTCAGTGCTTACTCTGACATTTGTAACAGAAGGTAAGAATTAGTGTTGCATAGACCATGCCAGGGAGAAAGATACTTCCTTCATAAATGGTAGTGTTCTTTGTCCAGAGTGGGCAAGCATTTCTGTTTTTAGGTCCTTGTACCAAACAAGGCAAAGAAAGGGAATTCTAACACAAAGAATGGGCTTTAAAAGCTGCAGTCTGGTCCTGGGGTTAGTCAGCTGCTTACCTGTACCATGACTCCACCCCCAACAAACCTGGGGTCCTGGGAAAGAGTCCAGAAGAACCAGAATTGGTTGTTTTTTTTTTTCAAAACTGAATCAGCGAGGCACTTTTGTTTGGGTGTGGGAACAACATTCAAATTTATACAGCTTATCTTTGAGCCACTCAATATTACCCTTGATTTTCTCTTTGTCAAATAAAACTGACTTTTGCCACCTAACAAATGGATTTAGGAAGGATAGCAGTGTACTAATTTCTTAGCTCAAGTGGCTGGAACACGGGTCTGGTGAGGTCCCAGTCTCAAGTCTGGTTCTCAGACAAACTAGATAGCATGCTCCAAGCCGGAGCCTATTGGGACCCATCACTTTTGCTCTGTTCCTTGGTCAATGACTGCACTAAATTGCCATTGTTCCCAAAATGGGACAAGTCAGTATATCTGCTTGAGAAATTGGGGGAGAGGTATAAAACAAAATGAATATCCTATGATGGTGGATATCAATGTCTTCCTCTTCCTTACCGTCTTCATATCTAGCATTTGTGGTGTTTACTATGTGCCTGGGATTTTGCTTTGGACTCTATGTGCATTATCATATTTAATCTTCATTAAAAACCTCATGAAGGCGGTACTATTATCTAATTTTTAAAGTTAGGAAGGCTAGTACTTAGAGAGATCGACTATCTTGTTTAAGGTAATATAGCTAATAAGCATACCAGAATTTGAACCCAGGCAATCCAACCCAGAGTCTGACCTATTTCGTAGCTATTTCATATCATTTGTATTCATCTGTTTCACTCAAGGGAATGAATATAAGCACCACGAGATAAGCACATTATAATAATCTATAATTTGAACAGACTTCTGATGATAGATATCTATAAGCCACAAATATCTACATGACAAATATGGCACTTATTCTACAAACAATACAAATGCAAACATTCTTAGAGCTAAGATGATAAATTCCTTTGAGAATTCTAATGGATAGAAATATTACAATGTAAATACTTAAAATGTAATAAAGAGTACAAGCACCAATCAAAATTAAAGCTCACTCTCAGTTCATGTGGAAGGAAGCAAAGGTGGGAGATTGGAGCAAGAATATGTCACCATACATGCTGGTTTGAGTCTTTTGTGGAATCCAGAAAATTATGTTCTTAAGCTAACCCATTCCTGTGTATGTAAACCTATTTATTTGGGAACCTTTTGATTAGATTATTTTTAATCAGATGGCTTCAGTTAAGGACCTATGATTAGATTGCTAGACCCAGGGTGGGTCTTAAACCTTTACTGAAGTCCTATATAAACAGAGGAGAGAGAAGAAGAAAAGCTGCCCTTTTAGCTGTTGTGTGAGAGAGGACTCTAGGATGGCCTGCAGCCGCAGAAAGACAGAGAAACCCCAAGAGAATGAGAGGCCAGAGGGTGGAATGAGTGGAGCAGCTGAAGCAAGGAGTCCTGGAGGAGAGGGGAGAGACAAGCTACAGCTGAGCTCAGGGAGAAAGTGAGCCTAGAGAAGGCAGAGACCAGCTGCCATTTTGCCTTGCCACATGGCAGGAATCCAGGACCACCAGCAGCCAACCTTTGGTGAGACAGCATCTCTGATGATGCCTTGGATTTGTACATTTTCACAGCCTTAGAACTGTAAGCTTCTACCCTAATAAATTCCTGTTATAAAAGCCAACCCACCTCTGGTATTTTGCATTGGCAGCCTTCAGCAAACTAAAACACCATCCATTTAAAACTCCCAAGAGAGTCTTGCATGGCACTGTTGGGAGACAGAGCAACAGATCTGCATCTGAAGCCAGGATCAACCAGGAGGTCTGGGGCTATATTAAACCAGTCTCCTTGGCCAAGTAGCTTGGAAGCATCTTGGAGAAATAACAGCCAACATAAGAACATGTTCCTATTAGCTAGCTGGGACTCATGTCCTAAAACAGCAGAGATTGGCCTCATTCTGGAAACAGATAAAGGTGGCTGGGGACAATGTTATGCCTGGACCCCTTCCTACTCCATGAGCCCGGTTCTTGTTTTGTATTTTAAATACATAAAGATTGCATATATATTTTTGTGTTGTTAAGAGTGTTTAGGGATAAAGTCCCTAATTACAGCTAAAAGAGATGTCTCCGGTCTTTTGCCCATGGAATGTGTTATATCACTTAAATGGGTAAATAAGCCCTTTCCCCACCGTGGAGAAAGAAGGGCCTCTTGTGACCCTCTATTGATTAAGACTGCTGTGGAATGTTATGTGCAATCTCATTGCATAATGGAAATCAGGAGGTAGCTGTCATGGTTTCTGAAGACAAATTGCTGTTAGCTGAGACAAATCATAGCCTCTTTCATCTTTTACTGTTCTCAATTCCCAGTTAATGTGTATCTTTCAGGCTAAGTTTCTCAATTCAGTCTGCTCTACTGAAAATGAGTAAAGTGGTAACCAGAGTGACCCCGTTTTAGGAATCATATTCGAGTGACCAGTATGCTGATCATTACCCCTGTGCCATGAATTATTTAATAAGGAACACAACTTCCAAAAGGGCACACAATTAAAAATAGATCCACACAGCAGCTGCTGTGATTACGACCAATACAAACAGAAGTCCAACCAGGCATGAGTCAAAAGAAAAAAGACTGCTGCCAGACAGAACATTGTTAAATCTCCTTTCTGTTTTGTGTACTCTGACTTGCTAAGTCAGCCAGCAAGCAATCTGCACAGAGCAGGAGCTTCCAAAGTGTTATCTAGCAACCAGCGGCATCAGCATCACCTGGAAACTTGTTAGGAAGGCCAATTCCTGGACTGCACTCTGACCTACTAAATCAGAAACTCCGAGGGTAATCTGTGTTTTAACAAGGCTTCTGAGTGATCCGATGCTCACCGAAGAGTCTCAGCAGTCTGGAGCCACTGGCCAGCCTTCAAATTTTGTCTTCCTAGAAAGTTGCAACTTTTGATTGCAAAAAGCTATCTTCTGAGGAGTCTGGGGGAAAACCTGTGCTGAAACCAAATAAAATGACTACTATCTTTAGGGTGAATGTGTAGAAAAAGAGCACAGAACTTTTGTTACACCAATATATTTATTTGTAGGTATACCTTGACTTGTTCCATCAACGTTTTTAGACAACTTCTTTAAAAATATGTAGGTCCACTCACAAGCCATTCTCTTAGAACAGGGGTTCTTAACCAGGGATCCATGGACCCCCAAGATTTCAGGGGGTCTGTGAGCTTGAATTGAAAAAAATCAACTTATCTTTATTTTCTCTGACCTTCGATATTGAGTGTCATAAAACTATCTGCCGCTATATTCTGAGAAGGGGTCCATGGTTTTCACCTGACTGGCAAAGGGGTCTGTGGAACAAAAAAGGTTAAGAACCCCTGTCTTAGAAAGAATTCTCACTACTTTCAAAACACCCTCATTATTTAAAACCACTCAAAAGATAGACATTAACCACTAAGTAAGCTCTTAAGATGTCTTCAGTGTTCACTGTAAGATTTTAGACCATTCAAAGGTTAGGAAAAAGGAAAGTAATAGAGATTTTACTTAAACTCACCAATTTTAAAATTTGCTCCCACCCAGCAAGGGTCACAGGGCTCCTTTAGCAGTCTGACAACATGACCGCAATACTGACCTAAAGTCATAAAATGCCATGGCCTGTGATGTCTGCCTGTGTTCTATGAACCTAATACAGAACAAGGCATTTTTGTTAACTCATTAATTCAGCCCCTTTGTTGGTCCAAGAAGGGGCTCTATAGTACCAAAATTCACTCTAGAGCTACCAGTGTTTAGATGAAGCTCTACCTTTATTGACTGTCTTTTAAATGAGAAGTGGTATTTAAAACTCAAAGGGAAGTAACCTGTGTATTAATAAATAATTTATTAAGTAAATTTTGGTCTTTCATATGATGAAAACTCAAACAGCCATGGGGGAAAAAAAAAAAACCACCAGGAACAACATGGTGGCATAAGATACTCTAGGATGCCATTCCCTAACAGAATCTTCAAATAACCTGCAAAACCTAGCAGAGCCATCTTCCTCAGAACTCTGGAAAATAGAGGGTTGCAATAACTGGGTGAGTGTTAAACCAAGAAAAATGCAGCTTTAATAAACAGTAGGAGAAGTTCATGGCACCTGGCTGCCCACCCCCACCCCCCACTTCCTCTTCCCCTGCATGGTGTGGACCAGCTTGCAATCCTATTGTGGGTCCCTGGACCTGTTTTGGTGGGAGCAGAGTGAATCCTACACACATACTGCAGTGCCTGTATATTGGTGTCAATCTATCAGGTGGCAGCATAAAAGACTGTAGTAGGAAATTCATTTTGGGATCACCCTCCCAGAACTTGCCCCACAAATAGAAGCAGCTTTCAGACAGCTAAAGCAATGTAAAAGACAACTAAGTCAAAGGAGCCTAGGGCATACATTAGAGTGCCCCATATGGGGATAAAGTCTACTTTATAAAAGGAGTAGAAAGGGTTTTATTTGACTTCCTGTAAAAGGGAGAATTCTTAAGCATGAGCAAACCCAAGCCGAGGAAAAGATGCAGGCTCAGAAAAGACAGAATGGACACTGCACTGCACTTTGGCCTCAGGCTGATCTTCTTGATAAGAGGACTACTCTCTGAAGGAGACCACCAGTCAACAGAGAGGCAATTTGCAAAGATCTTGAAAGGTGTTATTTGTGTTGGTTGGTTTGTTTCTGTTAGCTCCTGGCACTCAAGGAAATCTGTCATATCATTATCTGGATACAAACTTTAAGAACAGACAGCTAAGGGATGAAATCACCAGAGTTAAAACTTTAAAATATTAAAATGTACAGTATCCAACAAAAGATTACAAGACAAACAAATAAACAGGAAATGATGGCCCTTTAAAGGAATAAACCATCAACAAAGAGGACCAGACTTTGGATATAATAAATGAAGATTTTTTTAAAACTAATCCTTAATATGCTGAAGGAGATAAAGGAAAACATAGAGAAAGAATGAAAAGAAATCAGGAAACAGTGAATGAACAATATGACCATCTCAATAAAGAGAGAGAAATTTTTTAAAGTAACCAAGCAAATACCAGAGTAGAAGACCAGAATAACTGAAAAGTAAAAAGTTCCCTAGAGGGTTTCAACAATTGATTGGAGCTGGCAAATGAAAGAATTGATGAACTTGAAGATAAGACAATGAAATAATTCAAGCTGAGAAGCAGAAAGAAATAAGAGTTTTTAAAAGGTGAAAAATGGTGAACAGAACAGAGGCTAAGAGACCTGTGGGACACCACCAAGCATACCAAGATGTGCACTGGAGGAGTCCCAGAAGGAGAAGAAAGAGAGAAAGGGGTGGAAGGAATATTCAAATAAATAATGGAAGAAAACTTCCTAAATTTAGTGAAAGAAATGAATACACACATTCAAGAAGTCCAACAAAACCCAAACAGAATAAACTCAAAGAGAACCACACCTAGATATATAGTCAAATTGCCAAAAGCAAAAGAGAAGGAAAGAGAATGGGTTAGCTCTAAGGATACGACCTTTTGGGTTCCACCCAGCCTCAAACTGCCACAATTGACATAAATGTACTATTAACCATAGCCCACAGTTTACATTGGTGTTCACTGTGTTGTATAGCCCTGTGGGTATTTTTTTATTTTATTGTACTAACATACATACAACCTAAAATTTTCCCTGTTAATCATATTCAAATATATAATTCATTGCTGTTAAAAGAAAGAGAGAGAGTTTTGAAAGCTGCAAGAGGAAAGCAACATGTTATATATAAGGGACTCCCAGGAAGATTAACTACAGATTTCTCATCAGAAGCCATAGAGGCAAGAAGGCAGTGGGATGAAATATTCAAAGTGCTGAAAGAACAATATTGCTAACCAAGAATTTTATATCTGGCAAGACTGTTTTTCAAATATGAGGGAGAGATTAAGATAAATAAAAACTAAAAGAGTTCTTCCCACCTGACCTTCCCTACAAGCAATGCTAAAGAGAGTTCTTTAGACTGAAAGGAAAGGATAACAGACAGTAGATCAAAGTGGCATAAAGAAATAAAGACCTTTGGTAAAGATAAAAATAAGAATAACTTAGATGCCAGAACTGTTGTATTGTATTTTTTGGAATATAGCTCCATTTCTTACTTCTTACATTTTCTAAAATACAAACACATAAAAAGAAATGATAAGTCTATGGTTTTTATTTATAATATATAAAGATTTATATTGTATCAAGTACACTATAAAATATAAAAAGTGAGGGAGCACAGGGCTAAAGAGAGAATGTTTGTGTATGCAACTGAAATTAAGTTGGTATAAAATCAAACATGATTCTTATAGATTTAGGACATTAAATTCAAGTGTCATGTTAACCACAAAGAAAATAGATGTAAAATATATACAGAAGAAATAAGAAGGGATTCAGAATGGTACACTACAAAAAATCAAATAAAAATGAAAGTAAGCATTAATGAAAGAATTGAGGGACAAAAAAGGGATGAGTCTTACAAAACCAAAATAGCTAAATGGCAGAAGGGAGTCCTGCATTATCAGTAGCTACTCTAAATGTAAATGGATTAAACTCTCTAGTCAAAAGGTAGACTGACAATGAATAAAAAAAGCATGCACTCAACATAAGGTCTTAAGATTCATCCATGTTATCCCATGTGTTAGCACTTTATTCCTCCATCCATCTTCCTCATGGGATATAAGCCCCCTCTCAATTGGAGGTGGAGTAGACATCACCATCCCAGACTCTTCAGGATGGGGGGAAGAGCTATGGACTAGAGTAGACTTGCTGGTATTCTACTATAGACATATTGTGATTCAAGCAATGGAAGAAATTACATTGATGTGGAGCCAGTAGCCACTGAAGGCTCTGGGGGCAGGGAGAGGGAAAAGCAGCTGCAATACAGGGGCTTTCTCAGGACTTGGGAATTGTCCTGAGTGACATTGCAACAACAGATATAGGCCAATTTATATCATCATATAACATGCAGAACTGTGTGGGAGAGAGTGTGGTCTACAATGTGAACTATGGTCCATGCTTTTAATGGCAAAGCCCCAGGATGTGTTTATCAATTGCAATTAATGTGCTACACTAATTATGTGGAAGGTTATGGGAAGTGGGGCATATGGAAATCCATATATTTTTTGTGTAGCATTTACGTAATCTTAGTATCTTTTTTAAAAAATTTAAAAATTAAAAAAAAAAGCATGACCCAACTATAAGCTGTTTACAAGAATCTCACCTTAAATTCAAAGACAAAAATAGGTTGAAAACAAAAGAATGGAAAAATATATATCATACAAATAGTAACCGAGATTTGGAGTAGTTCACTATATAATTAAATATAAGATCTTCTTATAATATAAGAAGACCACTATATAATTCAAAAAGAAGACATAACAATTATAAGTACGCATGCACCTAATATCAGAACTCTAAAATAGATGAAGAAAATACTGACAGAATTGAAGGGAGAAAGAGAAAACTCTACAATAAGAGTACAACATTTCAATACACCAGTTTCAAAAACTGAACATCTAGCTCTAAGATCAATGAGGAAATAGACAACTTGAACAATACTATAAACCAACTAGACCAAACATAACTATATAGAACACTTCATTCAACAGCAGAAGAATTCACATTCTTCCCCAGTGCACATGGACGAATCTCCATAAGAGACCATATGTTAGGTCACAAAACAAGTGTCAATAAGTGCAAAAATACTGAAATCATACAATGTATTGTATGAGAGCTAGGAGAGAGAACTAGAAAATTCACAAATATGTGGATATTAAACAACACACTCTAAAACAACCAATGGATCAAAGAAGAAATTACAAGATAAATTAGGAAATATCTTGAAGCAAATGAAAACAAAACCCCACAAACCAAAACTTGTGGGTGTAGAAAAGGCAGTGCTGAGAAGGAAATGTATAGCTCTTAATACCTACATTGATAAAGAAAAAAGTTCTCAAATTGAGACCCAACCCCACAACAGGAAAATTGAAAATAAGACCAAACCAAATCCAAAGCAAGCAGAAGGAAGGAAATAACAAATATTAGAGTGGAGATAAATGAAATAGAAGATTAAAAAAAAATAGAATCAAGGAAACCAAAATGTGTTTCTTTGAAAAAGATCAATAAAATCAACAAACCTTTAGGTGGACTGACAAAGGAAAAAAGAGAGGATACAAATAACTGAAATCAGAAATGAAAGGTAGAGCATTACTACCAACTCCACTGAAATAAAAACTACTATAAGAGGATACTATAAACAACTATACACCAACAAAAAAGGTGACCTAGATGAAATGAACAAATTCCTAGGAACACACAAACTATCTACATTTACTCAAGAAGAAATAGAAGATATCAACAACCAATAACAAGTAAAAATATTGAATCAATCATCAAAAACCTCCCAACAAAAAAAGCCCAGGATCAGATGGCTTCACTTGTGAGTTTTACCAAACATTCCAAGAATAATTAACACCAACCCTGCTAAAACTCTCCCAAAAAACTGGAGAGAAGAACACTCTCTAACTCATTCTATGAGGCCAATATCACCCTCATACCAAAGCCAGATAAAGACATTGCAAGAAAAGAAAATTGCAGACCGATATCACTTATGAAAATACTTGCAAAAATCCTCAACAAAATACTAGCAAACTGAATCCAACAACATATTAAAAGAATTATATACCATGATCAAGAGGGATTTACCCCAGGTACACAAGAGTGGTTCCACATAAGACAAGACAATCAATTAACGGAATACAACATATTAACAGAATAAAGGGGGAAAAAAACACCTGATCATCTCAATTGATATAGAAAAGGCATTTGACAAAACACAGCATCTCTTCTTGATAAAACACTTAGAAAACCAGGAATACAAGGAAACTTCCTCAACATGATAAAAGGCATATACGAAAAACCCACCACTAACATCATACACAATGGTGAAAGACTGAAAGCTTTCCCTCTAAGATCAGGAACAAGACAAGGATGCCCATTGTCACCACTGTTATTCAACATAATACTGGAAGTTCTAGTCAGAGCAATTAGGCAAAAGAAAGAAATAAAAGGCATCAAAATTGGAAAAGAAGAAGTGAACCTTTCTCTACTTGCAGATGACATGATCCTACACACAGAAAATAAAAAAAATAAAAAATAAAAAAAGCCCAACAAAGCTACTAGAACTAACAAATTCAGCAAAGTGGTGGGTAAAAGATCAACACCCAAAAATCAGTCATCTTTCTATACACTAGTAATGAACAATCTGAAGACAGAATTTTAAAAAATCCATTTACAATAGCAACTAAAAGAATCAGATATCTAGCAATAAATCTAACCAAGGATGTAAAGAACTTGTTCATAGAAAACTGCAAAACATTGATAAAAGAAATCAAAGAGGGAAGCGGCTGTGGCTCAATCAGTAGGGCTCCCGTTTACCATATGGGAGGCCCCGGGTTCGGTTCCCGGGGCCTCCTGGTGAAGGCAAGCCCGCCCGCACGGCGTGGTTAGCTGACCCAGCGAGCACAAGCAGCAAGGGGGGGATAAATGAATAAATAAATAAAATCTTTAAAAAAAAAAAAAAAGAAATCAAAGAAGACCTAAATAAATGGAAGGACATTCTATGTTCATGGATTAAAGAACAAATATTGTTAAAATGTCAGTTCTACCCAAAGCAATTTACAGAGTCAATGCAATCCCAAACAAAATGCCAAAGGCCTTCTTTGTGGAAATGGAAAAACCAGTCATCAAATTAATATTGAAGGGTAAGGGACCGTGAATAGCCAAAGCCATCTTCAAAAAGAGGAATGAAATTGGAGGACTCACACATTTTTTATCTTAAAACTTATTACAAAGCCACAGTAATCAAAAGAGCATGGTAACAGCCTAATAAACATATAGACCAATGGAAACAAATTTAGAATTCAGAAATAAACCCTCACATCTGATTTTTACAAGGGTGCCAAGTATATTCAATGGGGGGGAAATACTCTTTTCATCAAATAATGCTGGGAAAACTGGATGTCCATATGCAAAAGAATTAAAGTGGATATCTATCTCAAACTATATACAAAAATCAACTCAAAATGTATCAAAGACCTAAATATAAGAACCAGAACTACAAAACTCCTAGAAGGAAACATAGGGAAGCATCTTCAGAACCTTGTGATAGGCAATGGCTTCTAACACTTTACACCCAAAGCACAAGCAGCAAAAGGAAAAACAGAGAAATGGGACCTCATCAAAATTAAAAACTTTTGTGCATCAAAGGACTTTATCATGAGAGTGAAAAGACAACCTACTCAATGGGAGAAAACATTTGGAAACTACATATCAGATAAGGGTTTAATATCCAGAATATATAAAGAAATTCTACAAATCAACAATAAAATTACAACAACCCAATTTAAAAATGGGCAAAAACTTGAATAGACATTTCTCCAAAGAGGATACACAAATGGCTAAAAAAAAGCCACTTCAAATGATGTTGAACATCATTAGCTATTAGGGAAATGCAAATCAAAAACTTACACTGAGAGTCTATTTCATACCCATTACAATGGCTTTTTTTTTTTTTTTTTTTAATCAGAAATTACAGGGCGATGGATTGTGGCTCAAATGGTTGGGCATCCGTCTCCCATATGGAGGAACCTGGGTTCGATCCCCAGGACCTCCCAGTAAAAAAAAAAAAAAAAAGAAATTACAAGTGTTGGAGTGGATGCGGAGAAATAGGAACACTCATTCATTGCTGGTGGCAATGTAAAATGGATGAACCAGAAGACATCATGTTGAGTGAAATAAGCCAGATACAAATGGACAAATATTGTGATCTCACTGATATGAATTAGAATAAGCAAATTCACAAAGTCAGAAACTAGAATACAGGTTACCAGGGTGAGGGTAAGGAATGGGGAGTTAATGCTTATTTGATACAGAGTTTCCATTTGGTAATGGATGGTGGTGATAGTAGCACAATATTGTGGATATAATTATCAACACTGAATTACATATTTGAATGTAATTAAAAGAGGGAAATTTCAGGTTTGTTTATATGTTACTAGAATAAATTAAAAAAAAAAAAATAGGTCTGTACATCACAGTGTACCCTATTGTAAATTGTGGATTATAATTAACAGTATAATTATAATATTGTTTCATCAGTTATAACAAAGCTCCCATACTAATGCAAAAAGTTAATAATGCAATGGGGAGGTTAATATGGGAAATCTGTACTTTTTGCATGGTTTTTCTATAAACCTACAACTTCTCCAATAAAAATAAAATAAAGTCTTATAGTTCATGATCTTGGACAATTATGAGAATTACTGGCAAGTTTTTAAACCATACTAATGCCAGGACTCCACCCTGAAATATCAGTTTTCACTAATCTTGGATAAGGTTTGGACATCCACATTTTTAAAAAGAGATCCAGGTTATGCTAACATGCAGCCAGCACTGAGACCTATATTAGCCAACATGGGAATCTCTCCCAGATATTATGTGTTAATTAAATGAAAAAGAAAATTCATAAGACATAAACCTTCTAATAAAATCATGTGTTTGTAATTTTATCAATAGATATGAGTGTTTGGAAATGAACTCTCCATTTTACACCATTTACTTACTCATTGCTTAAACCTTTCAAAACGAGAATATGCTCATGTATTTTCCTTATTTAATTTTTTATTTAAAAATCTGTTTACAGAAAATAATTTATAGGAAAATGAGGAAGCACATGAAGATAGGAACTCCCTTAATATAACTTATCTCCTTCTTTCTCCTCTTCTCCCTCCTTCTGTTCCTTTTTCCAAAATAGTATAAAAGTAAAATAAACAAAAATCTATTTCTGTCCTATCTTCACAACACATATTATTTCAAACACTTGGTATTGGGGTAAAGGAAAGGAGTAGAGAAATATGGTTCATTCATTCATTCATTCGTTTGTTCATTTTACAAACATTTATTGGTTTCCCAGAGAGGAAATGGTTATGTGAGGCAATGGGACTACTTCAACAAACAAGATATAGGTGGAACCTGCCCTCACGGAGCTGATGGTTTAATGGGACTACAGACAAGTAAATAAACAACTACAATAGAGCGGAATGAATGTTAAGAAGAGGAAGTAAAGGCTGTTTTGTTTTGTTTTTTTTTAACATGTAACAAAGAAACTTAATCTAGTCAAGAGCAGTGAGAAGAGATTTCTCAGGGTAGAGGTGGACCTTCATCCTGGGAACAATGGGTAGCCATTAGAGACTTTTCAGAAAGGAAGTGACATTACCAGGTCTGGATTTTTTATCAATATCTCTGACTATGGGGTTAAGTGCCCATTCTCCCCAGATGTCCCCACCTTCAGCCACCTTAAAAGAGAGTATCCATCGTATCCATCGTCTCTCATCAGAGAGCGATCCCCTTACAAAGTAAAATTAGAACTTCTTACACAAGTAAAGGAATGACTGAAGAAGTCTATCTTTCAATTTTCCATTATCTATTTGCCATCAAATAAGATTTACATGAAATGTTACCTCCTATTGAGTTTATTGATTGGGCTCATTTATCTGTCCATCTAACTAGCTGAGCTTGGATATGGCAGGTTTCCCTTTTCATAGTTCACAGTTAATAAAGCTTATTGTATGCAATAAATAACTCACAAAATGCTTGGCTTTATGGAACTGGTTGCTACAAGCGGCAGAATCTCTTGGAAGAAAATATATCTCCGTAAACATAGCAGGGTAGGCAAAGACTTCCAGGGAAACGGAATACTCCCTATACTTTGTTTACTTAACAAGAAGATCAATTTTAGCCATTTATAACCACCACATTTCCACATGGGGGAAATTAGCTAGCCCACCCACAAATGGATTTCTGTTTAAAAGTCTCATTTGATTGCTTCGGGAAGAATACACTACCGACTTTGTAATCCCTATCCTTCAAGAGTGGGAAAATTAACAATCTAGGAAAAGTTAACAGAAAAACAAAGGGGAGGGGAGTTCTGTCAGATGCTGTCCTTTTATAACCCCAATACATCTTTATGTATCTTAAAAGTGAGTTACCTCCAAGCACTAATGTGCTAGTTTAACTTGTAATATTCAATCTGTGCTCAAATAATGCATATAATTAGTGTTTTGCAGAACAAATTTGCTCTCACTTAAAGGGGTGAGGTGGAAATGCTCAAGAAAATGGGGGGAAATCAACCCTTTATAAAGCATGTACAAATTCCTTGAAACTGTTTTATAAAACATTTAAATTATGGGCTTCCCAGTCAACATTTCATAAACAGTCCCCTCATTTTGTTAATTCTTTTCAAACACTATCTCAGAGAGCTGGGACCCTCTTTTCACTGATCTTTCTGCAATACAGGAACCCATGAGTTGTTCTTTATGCCTTTGTGTGGTATGGAGCAGAATTCTGGGTTTGCTATTCTGCAATTATATGTCACATTTTCCTAACTAATTTTAATGTTATCTGAAACATTAACTTGATACAGGGAGTCAAACAATCACCTAGGTGACCACTCTGCCCCCATGTTAACCCACATATGACTATGTGAGCTTATGTTTGTGTTTCAAGGCACAGTAGTACTTCTATAACGTTCAGATCATTGAAGTCTTGTTCTCTTGTCCTTTTTTCCACTCCCAACACACCTGAGGAACATGAGGCAGTCCTATCAGTAAAAGTGGTTCCCAGGGCAGGGTTGGGAGGCATGCATATCACTTAGTCCTGTCATTTGAAAAGCCCCAGGGTAGTTTTGGTCATCCAACACTATCCTTGGGGGTGAGGGGAGAGAGATGTGAAGCCCACCCCACACTTGGATTTGAGAATCCTGGTCCTAGAGCATTCAGCATCCCATGGGCTGAACCCATCTTCTGCCCCCAGGTGGCATCAGCTCCAGCCCCTTTCCAACTCCCCTCTGAGGTTAAAGTGGCCAGTATTTTCATTTGCTTCTGAGCTTTGATAGGAAGAGAAACAAAGATAGGCTCCCCCTTCCCTCCAGAACAGGGCCAGGCCTACCCCTAGTCACGGAGGTGGACATCCACGAGGTGAAGTCTCTGGGGGACTAAATGAAGCCCCTCATGCCTGAATCCCCTGTAAATCGACAAATCCTTTCCTTCCACATTTAGTGATCCTGCTGAAAATAAAATAAATCCTCCTCTGACTTAAACACAGACATCTAACATGCATATGCCTGATAATACATGGGGATACCTGGAGAACTTTGTGTCCCTCACAGTTAGCCCAGGGAGATGTTGCAGGTGAAGACATGGCTTTTCCAAAAAAGAACTGAGACACTGAGAGATGACTTCCAACTTTAGCCCCCAAATTTTCTATATAATTTGAAACAGGCCCCGACTGCATTCTAGAAAACTCAACTATTGTTTATTGCTGTGGAAGACAGTGAGTAAATTCATTAATTAAGACCTTGTTTACACCCCTATGAAAAAGATTAATCGCTTGTGTGTTTTTAAACCAAGATGCTCTGCCTTCTTTAACTCCATTAATCCAGGAATAAGTGGCAATATACTGATTTCTGTGCATCTTTTAGATTCTATGGGTCTTATGCTATCCTGAGGGGCCCAAGTTATGTAAAACTGTTCTAAATATTCACATTTATTCAAATAATAGCATTTAACTTAAGCAAATTATTATATTTCAAAATGAAAGTACAAGCCAATTCCCAGTGCACTGATTTGCTAATCATTCCTTTGATAACTGTCCTAATATTTCATGTCAGTCCTAGCATATGTGTATAAACAGAAGTCATATGTACATAAAATGGAACAGTTTCTGTTCAACAGTGACCATCATAATTTCACAATTAACATCACTGCGGAGCACTGGCTGGAAGTCTCATCCAAGTCATTAAAGTAAATTAAAGCTGCACAACAATGAGATTTGTAATCATCTCATTCACATTCCTCTGTGTCCAGGCTCGGGTAGACGATGGCCTGGGCACTTACACCTTCTCACTCATTCACTTTGAAAAGAGGCAGATTTTTCAAGCATGGCAATTTGGTTAATAAATGTATTTGCTTCCATATATTCAATGTTCACTCTGTGCCAGGGCACCGATCACATGTCATTGACAGCTACCATAGCTAAGGCCTCCTCCTAGCAAACTTTGACCCGCCTCCTGTGCTTTGTGCAAAGGTAGCCAGAGCAACCCCTCTGTGGGCTGGCCCGTGTCTGAAGAGTTGGCCCAGAGCAGCAAGCTCCACCCGAAGAGTCAATGCTAATTCTCTCACCCAGTCAGCTGGGGTCCCTCCAGAAATACCCAAGATAATTGGGCAGTGAGGGAAGAATGGAGCAGAGAGAAGCCAGGTCCAGCCCACATAAAAACAAAACCCTTCTTTTGTCCTCAGTAGGTTTGAAGGAAAAAGGCAGCCCAAGAGCCAAAGGACACAGTGGGTCCTGGGGGAACCTTCACCTGCTTTATGTTGTTAAAGTCACCCAACAACTTCACATTGTGTTATTATCCCCATTTTACCGAGAAGCTGTACTAAAAGTCATGTAAACTAGCTTTGAAAACCTCCAATAAGCACCTCATTCCCTCCATTCAAATCCTTGCCTACTTTTAGCTGGGCATAAGACTACAGGAAGGAGACAGAATTTGCAAGAATTAGATGGGACGGATGGGAACAAGAACTAGTGTCTAAGGAGAGGGATATAGGAGGAAGGGAGATTCTCATGAAGGCTCTCCTCTTCTCTAAAATTAGTGTTATTGAACCTATTGAACTTTTTTAAAAAACACAAAAGAGATGCTCTGGAGCAGGCAGGGAGAAGGATCAAGTCAGAGAAGAAAGAAGAGTTGGGAAAGAAGAGCTCCCCCCAGGAGCTGAAAATGTAGAACCAGGACTGCTGGGAGAAATCCTAGACCCCACGGTCCGAAGAAACCTGAAAAAGGCTGGGTCCTCATCTTGCCTACAGCTAACCCGAGAGAAATTAGTAACAACTGCAGAGTTTCCCTTGAAAGTTTCCGGAGATGGAGAATTAGAGCACTGTTGGCTGCCTATTTTGATCTTTTGTCCTCACTACTGCTATGCTCTTCCTAGTGTCCTACTCAAATGTCTCCTGCCTGTGCCTCCTTAGGCACAGAATGCTTCTTTCTCAGCATCCTCCTTTGAGAAAACGTCATCAATCTGAAAATACCCATGGAGCTGCCTCATAGCAGTCTCTCCTCTAAACTGAGGGAATCCACTCAGAAGCGGGACAGACATTGGCAGGGGGATGTTACAGAAAGGATTCCAGGGAAATGGGATGGATTAGACAGTCCCCCAAAGTATCTTCCAAACCAGAGAAACTTTGATTCAATTCTTTTCATCTTGCTGGTGGCTTTGTTCTTTTTTCTTTTTTTTTTTTTTAGCTAGGCCAGTAAAAAGAATTTATTGGGAAATGCAGGAAAAGAGCAGAGCTTGCTGAGAAATGGGAGAGAAGAACAGAAATACACACCAATATTTGGTGTGGGCTCCTCCAGGCAGAGACAGCCCTTTGTTCATTTTTGACTCTATATCTGCCACCTGTCAGACTTCTTCATATTCTCTTAATATATTTAAATCTAATTTGCATAAAGTTTCTCACAATATATAACAAAACCACATAATTCAGAATAAGCCATAAAAGTCATGTCCCAATGAGTAAGAAGAGTGATAAAGTATTTTCAGCTAAGTGATTCCTCCTAAATTATATCTATTACAAAAAACTACATAATGGATATTGAATAAGATGAGAGAGTTGGTGAAAATGGTGAGTTATAAAGACTTTGTTTGTATGGTACTTTACACTTTTCAAAGTGCCCTCCCCCTTAGGGTTTACTGCTTGTGTAGTGTAGTTCCGTGAAGGTTTTTTAAATTTTTATTCTGTACCATATATACAATATAACATTTCCCCTTTTAATCACATTCAGATAGATATTGCGGTGTTAACTGCATTCACAATGCTGTGCTACCGTCGCCACCGTCCATTATCAACATATTACCATCATTCCAAATAGGATCTCTGTATATTTTAAGCCTTAACTTCCCATTCCCTATCCCCAATCCTATTCCCTGGAAACCTATATGAGGTTTGTTTTTCTAATTGTTTCAAATCGGTGAGATCAATATTTGTCCTTTCTTGTCTGGCTTATTTCACTCAACATGATGTCTTCAAGATTCATTCATGTTGTCCCATATATCAAGACTTCATTCCTTCAAAGTGTTTTTTTACCTATACCATTTCATTTAGTTAATTTTATTCAATATATAAATGTAACTTCTAGGCAATAGATCATCAAATCTAAATCAAAAAGTCTTGACCTTCCCTGCTAAATTTGAACTTTTGACTAAAAAGGAATTCTATATAATTATTCTAACTCTGCATCAGAGCAGTCTGAATTAATGAGATTGTGCTCTATTGTAGCTGTAATGAACTTGACAACTTTATGGCCATCTTATCTCTCACAGTGTCACTCATATCTACATTCATAAGAAAGACTGTTTCTTCACACAGGAACTTTTGTTACACAGAGTATCCCACTTTTTTCCCCAAGTATATTATCTTATATGTTAAGAATAGCAAAGACCATAGAAATGTCTTTAATGATAAATGTGCTAAGAGTTCATTATACCCTTTTAAAATGTTTGCTTTGATTTAAACTGATCCTCAATAAGGAAGATATCCTATGATGCTGAGGACCCAATAAGTCAAAGAAATCATTGTTGTTCTCTTTGTCTAGGGAAAAAAACAAATTACAAATTGTAAATAATGGAACCAAATCAACACAGAAAGAAACCCAACCACAGAATCCCCCATTTGAGGAACCTGACTACAAGAAGAGTCTGCGAGCATCTTCACCTAAAACCTGTGGCTGGAATCTGAACAATTTGTTGTCCTTTCACCATGGTCAGAAAGACAAGGCCTTTACCTACCTTAAAAAGTCTTAAAATGTTAGCAACCATGATGGACACAGAGCTTGCTGCAGCACCTATGACGCCAGAAATCTTGTCGGGCTTGGTGAAAATGGGTGGATCTCCATTAGCACACTTCACATCGGAAGCATCTTTCTCTATTAACGCCTGCACAAAAGTTAGCGATTGCTCCAAAGCATAGGTGTCCCTGGAGCATGTGTCAAGGATCCGGACACCTAGAGTGATGTTGGAGAGGAGGTCAGGGTCCTTATTGATCTGGTCAACTGCATAAAGCATGGCCTCGAGTCTGTGGATCCCCTTTTCCTTCTTCAACTCCCCACAAGGCACCCCTCTCTCTCCCTTTGCATGGACAGGAAAGAGACCCCCCAAAATGATGTCTCCATCCACTCGTATGGAATGGGCGTACTCCTGGCTGTGAGTTCTTTGCATCATTGTGAGGATCCAGTAGAACTTGGCGGTCAAGAGGAAGAAACAAGGGCAAGAGGCTGATCGCTTTCCCTCGCATACCATTTTCTCCACAGGTGGTGTTGAAACGCAAGACCCAAAGTTTATTCTCGCCACAGAAGAAGAGGGACCACCTGAGGCTGCACCTTCTGGAGGCTACCATCAGGGCCCATGAGAAAAAGGCTCTGTGGATTTCAGCAAGTTTTCTTGATTTCAATGTCACAGTGAATTTCCATCAGACCCCTAAGATTCAATTTTATTTCCACATAAAGTCAACTTGCCTGGAGGGTGAAAAATTAGAATAACATCTGAGGTTCTGATGTTGGGATGAGGTCAATTCACGTCCTTGAAGTCAGCCCTGTAGCAGAATTATTCCTGTAGGGGTTAGAGGGAAGGGGAAAAAAAGTTCAGTTCAATGGGTCTACAGTTTTCATATTTTTAAGCCCTGTTTACACCAACCTTTCTTTAATTTCCCCTATTCAGTAAGAAACTAATTCTTTTTGTCCCCATGTGATTTTGAACACCTGGCTGCACTGCATCTTAACAGGGAGATTAATGACACTTTTGGAGCAAGGGAAACAGAAAAGTATCAGAAACTAGGCTTTCTCCCAAGCCAAAATGTATTTTTATTTACCATTTTATTTCAATAAATCCTTTTCACTGAAGGTAAAAATTCTATGATTGATGGCATTATTTCTTTTCAATTCTGTTTTACTTTTTTCAGGTGTCTGAATTTAGCATTTAAATTTTGTCCACAAAAATCTTAACAAAAGGTTATTTTCTGTGATGTATTATTCAACAAGCCAGTCATCTGTTAATAACATTTTTGTTGCCTCAGATTTCCCATGGGAAAAAATGATTATTCAATCACAAAAAAAAAAAAGAAAAGAAAAAGAATCTATCCAAGGAGCCCAAAATGTTTAAGTTTTATAACTTGTGAAAATTTTAACATAGAATGTCAGCTATTTCAGATAAATTACCTCATTGTTCTCTGGTAACAAAACGAAGAGCTGGAAATTAAACACACAGGGAGGGTTATTGTGAAAATATTCCTGTTACTATTGTCAGAGCTTCTTATTAATTTGTTGGGATGAAAGCAACAGGTATGCTTAGAATTCTGAAGTAAACATGCCTTGATCCTAGAATCACTAAGATGGCTAGCTAGTAAACCAAAGCTGGAGCTCAACTGAAGAGCTTCTTAATTTTGCCTGATTCAGTGGGGAAAATAATCATTTCATCCAGACTAGAAATAACCTAGAGGGAAAAGATCTTCAAGCAAAACTACAGAAAAAGTTTATTCTGGGGCCTTTGTTTTTAAAGAATTCCACGAGAGTCGTTCAAAAGGACTTTCTAAAAGGTTTAATTGAAAATGAGAACTGAATTAATATAAGGGAGTCTGGGATTTGAAATACACATGTAATTAAGAGAATAAGTAGCATCAGTTCACTTTGGCAAAATGGTTCCTCTAATGCTCATTTCTAACCTGTTTATATATGGGCTTGAAACCTGGAATTTGGACAATTCTCCTCTACTCTAGCCAACCAACATCTGGTTGTATTTTCCACTCACTTGTTCAATTTCCACTTCATAAAATTTTCTCTCCCTCTTCCCTGTCCCAAAGGGGGAAATGGTGCCTCCCTAGAGGACAACTGAGCATATGTCCAAAAGCGTTCAGAGAAAGCTGCACTTTTTTCACTTTCAGATTAGGGAAGTGAGATCATAGCCCTATTTTTCCAGGAATACGCCTGGCACTTGGCCAGCCAAAGGCCCACTCAGCAGGGATGGTTCTATACCACCTATGGAAAACATTCTCGGCCTCCTGGCACACAGCTAAGTACATCTCACCCTTCAGCTGATATTGCCTCACTCAATACTCCTAGCAGCTGTTTTTCTCTCAGAAAACTCTGCGCTTAAACAACAACCTGACTTCAGGCATTCCACAAGAGAAAACACTTGGGGGAAAGTCAACTTGACTTTCTGGATGAAATCATTTCCGTGATGGATTATAAATTACACCAGCCACCCATTAAGACAAGTACGATTGGGTTTTACAGTTTCACAAGGAAGAACAATTACATTATAGTAAAACCTCATTAACTCGGACCACTAATTCAGAATTTAAAACCACTTCTCCGTGGCTAGGCCTGACACTTAGCATATCCTTTCTGACAGAATGTAGAATAACTGGATAAATAGGGTGGAGAAGAAATGTTTAAGGGGAAAAGGAAGGAGGACTAAATCTGTTGTTCTCCAAAGGCCAGCCTTTCTTCATTACACCAAGCCGCCTCCCAAGTACTTAAAAGACTTAAGAGAATAAATGGTTTTCAATTATAGCCTAGCGTAAAAACAGTCCATCTGTTAATCGCAAATCAAACTTACCTACTCATGTGGCACTAACCTAGTTCCACTTGTCTTACACTCCTGGAAGTAATGCAATTGAGTTTCCTTTCAAACTGTTGGTGTTTGCAATAATTTTTAGTCTCTTTAGTACCACATGGGCCTGTTTTGAGCTTTACTTTAAGGAAAAGTCAGCAAATGAATAGCACTGAGGCAGGAATTGGCTTTGTTTAGTGGGATGAGTACATGTAAATGGAAAACCAGAGGTTCACTTTTGATTATTATTTAATGGACAACTCACTTGAATCTTTGCTTGAGTTTCCTCCTCTGCAACACAGAATTCATGGTGCAGCAGCTTGGTTTTCTTGTCTGCAAAGGGGTGTTAGGACATCACACAGCTCATATGTAAAGCATGGTACCTGGCCCAGGGCAAGGGCTCAGGAAACAGGAGCTAACACTATAACGAGGTCTGAAATTCATTTTTGACTGAAGCAGAGAAGATTTTTTTCCGTATTTGCCCAGTTGGTGAGGTTTTCCACTAAATTTTGTTTGGCGCTTTAAAAATGAAATCGGAGCTACTTAGAAAATACTGAAATATTGCAGTTATTTCAAAATCTAATCACAAAAATCACAGACTTGACAGCTGGAAGGTTTAGCTTCCCTTTTAAATTCTAAGGAAAAATAGATTTGAGTGTTTACTAAAACTACATCCATTCGATTTCATTGTATAATCTTACACTGTCTAATTTTGCTCCTGTGCAATTCTTGTAAGTTTTAATCCAAACTCAACCTGGTTTGAGTCAATGAATTCTAAAGAAATAATGACCTTTCCATGCTATAGATTCAAAGAGCTCTATTTCATGTTCTGGGCTAGATTTAAATTAAACTAGTTTTTCTCTCAATCTGACCTTCCACTGAGGTTTTCACACAAACCCCACTGTGCTGATAGACTTCTTCAAGAAGGTGTGAGGCCTGTACCCCTAAAAAGGGCCTCAGAGAGGAGGAGAAGCCCTGCACACTTTCTGAGCTCACAGAAGGGACCCTGGGACCTAAGGGGAGGCTTAGCCAATGAACTCTCCTGGAGATTCCCATTCACTCCCTGACCACCATCTGCCCATCCTTAGCACTTCCATCAACAGTCCCTCTGGGCTGATCTGCTGCCTGGCCCATGGAGGCCTGGATTTGAATCCTTGTCTGACAGTGACTGGTGAGCATGTCACTTCACCTCTGTGTGCTTCCACTTCCTCATTTGTGAAATGAGTGAGTTGGACCATATGATCTCTAAAGTGTCTCCAGTGCTGAGATTTTATTATTTAATAATGAGGGGATATGAGATTGCACTCAAACATCAGAATGAGGCTTTGGCAACTGAATGCAAAAACTCTGATTTTGTTTGCAAGCTGAATGATTTTTTTCCCATCACTGAGAGAGGATTATGAAAGCTCTTCTATACAAGCAAACCCCATATTAAGAAAACCTGATATATGAGAAGCTCAACTTACTAAACAGACAAATTAGAAGCTGATTATTTGCATTACAAAAGGATTCACAACAGGTTTCCTTTAAAAAGCTAAATAGCTAAATATTTAATAGCTAAATCCCCCAATGCATTTAAAACACAGAAACACAGCTATTGTATAAAGAGACCATATTTAAAGTAAAGAGAAGCCACTTTTATAGTAGGTATCGTATAAGGAGACAAGGGGCTAAAACCAGCATTTCTTGAATGCCTATAGTTCACTGGAACCTCACATGCATTATCTCATTTCCTTCTCACAATACACCTATGTGGTTGGTCTCACGCCCCATTTGGTAAATAAGGAAACTGAAAACAGAGATCATGTGACAGTGTCTAACATGTTGGGCCAGGATTCAAATGTTGGACTGCTGGTACATTTTTGCCCTTACCCTATACTCCCTGAGTAGAGAAGATGAGAGATTGAACTGACCCTGATTTGATCATGTTGACCGTGGGTATGGGGTCATGAGGTTAGGATACCCCAAATCGAATCTCACCCGCCCAGTAGTCACTGCATGGCATTGGGAAATTCACTTAACCTGGTCTCAGTTTCTTTATTTCTAAAATGCACAATGATTTCTGCCCACCTCCCAAGGCTGTGCAATCAAATTATAAAATATGTGCAGAGTGCTTTGTAAACTGTTAAGTGCTGAAAGAATACACAGGGATACTATTAGTTTAACAATCATTCCTAGAACTAGAATACTTTACTGGTGTGTTGTATTAGAAGACATAAGAAAACCACTTTCCCATCACACTCAGGGGTGGGCCAGCCTTACAATGGTCATATGTCCAAGGAATCAACCCTGGAGAGCTCATATTGAAGACATAGAACTTGAAGGAAAACTGGAAAGAAGGACTCTTCAATGGAAGCACAATATCTGACATGGAGAGGTGAAGGTCACAAGACACAGAGCATCCAAATGGCTATTCTAGAGGAAGCAGTGGCAACATAGTCTTCTGTAATGAAAACAGGACAATAGGAAGGCTTCCTAAATTGAAAGGTGATCATAACACAGTGCTTCTGCCATAAAGGATCATTACTGCTAGAAAAGTGGACAAATAAACAGCCAACAGATTTCTATCTTTGGGTAAAACCCTGCCTGAAAAAGTATGAAATTGGCAACATGTGTGCTCTGCCACCTCCACCAGCTCCTCTTGGGTCTCTCCTACATATCCCCACTGCTGCCCATCTGCTGCCCACCCCAAACCCTGGATCTCCTCCCTCCCTCTCTTAGTATCCACTAACCCACCAAGGTTAGTGGGTCACAACCTCGAGAGGGAGTGGATTCATTAGCAGGTTTCAAAACCTGAAGATGCATTACTGTCATACCTCAACTGGAACATCGGCATTTTTAAGACAATTCCTAGGAAACCCCTAATTTCCTTACCAAAGAAACTACTCTAAAAGTAGTTAAGACCGGCAATGTAACAAACCAGAGCTGGGAGCTATGATGAGGCAGGAGCCTCTCAGCAGTGGCCCTCAAATCACCCTAATTCCAAAGGTGGGTCTTGGGATGACAGACTACATCATGCTCCAGGTCCTTCCCAGCCATTGAGAAAGTGAGTTCCTCACAACTTGTCAAAACACGAAGTAGAAATAAAAATAAAATAACATATCTCTCAGAGGAAAGAAAAAAAAACCCACAAAACAGAAGGAAGACAAATAAAGAGAATCCAAATCTTAAATCATAGAAGAGAGAAAACCCCCTCTTGAAATAGAAACAATATGATCCAGCGGGCTCTCTTCACAGCCTTGCCTGGAACAACATGGAATGATCATCCCTTATAGCAAACATGTGAGTTTCTGGTGATTTCCAATCAGTTTCTATCGAGGCAACAGCAACAATTTCCTGAACCTTCACAAGCCAGCCTGCTCAACAGGCATGGAGATGTGGCAGCATCTTCTTTTAGGACACTTAGACAAAGCAACTCCACTACCTGGACTAAAGCAAAGTACTCCCTACAGTAGGGTATTCTTACTACAAGAGGAAGACAGTGGGAAAGAAAAACATCACTACTATCTGGAGCATGTGTGTACAGTGTTCTTTCTGTGCCTCATGTCTTAAAGACAATAGAACATTCTTACACAAATATTGGCATACAATGCTGCCACCATCAATGTCAACTGGGTTATTTGCTGCACAAATACCAATTAAACAAGCCCTGCAGCAGCTCCAACCTGCCCAGCCAACTTTGAGAAGAGCAGATCTCTCCAGGCCTCTTTCTCCTACACTCATTGGCGCTCAGCTCTTCCTAATCTCTATTCCTTTTGGATTTGGATGTTTTTAGAATTATTCAAGCAGTCATAACTTGCCAAGGGAGCATGGCAGGGCAGAACCAGAGAGCACAAACCAAAAAGAACAGATCGAGCCTAAACAACATACAGATCTGTGTTCCCAACACCTTTTTCTTTATTCTGAGTAATTCCTCTCCTAAAAGAGTCTCCTTTGTCTATTGCTCCCCACATCCCTGATTTTAAAGCAAGAATTCCCTATCTTTATCTCAGGTACAACCTGTAGTTGACTCAGAAATGAGGAAATTGCATTTTAAAAATCTTGCTTCATTTTCCCTGATGGATAAGGATTTTGCTCTTCAAATTATCAAGCCACATATTTTCAAGAATCAGAGAACGAATTTCACAGGGCTGATTCTGTCTCCTACCCAGCTCTTTCAAGATGTTATTCACAAGTGACCAAGGTAAACTAAAGTGGTGTCTGTAGCCATTTGCAATTATTGACAATTTCATAACAGAAAATGGAAATTACAGTCAAGTCCAATAAGCTGTTTATACAAGATCTACCTGCTGGTGGCTTTTTTCAATTTTTTTCTTTCAAGCAAAATGCAAGCTATCATCGGAATGCATTTCTTCCGTTTACAATTTTTCTTGTAAATTCCTCCACCACCAACCCAGTTTTCCAGTTCTCAATGTCAGTTGGCAGGATTTGTATTCAATCGGGGTCGTGGCCGAGGAGGCCACTGTCTCTTGGGTGTTCTCCAGAGTACCACATTGTCAGGTCTGTGGAAAAGGATCATCCCCAAATGGCAATTAGGGCATTCCCTCCCAAGCCTGATTCTTTTTGGGAAATTGAGGGGTTTGTGCTTCTGCAGCGGGTGTGTCTGTTTTCTGTCGCTATCCTGGGCGCGCGAACACCCTGACCCCAAGCTCTGCAATTTGGTCTTGAAGGAAGCAATTTCTCAGGAAAGCGCGGGGGTGCCGTCTTGCGCAGTAGTTGAGTGACTCGCACGCCCCTTTGCATTTCATTTGCATCGAGGGAGCTTGTCAGACGATTTGTATGTGTATTTGGTGATTCTGATGCATTTTCACCAACTTTACGAACCTTAAAAGATCCCTGGGCTGTTTGGCTGATCAGATGGGCTCGATCTTGGCGTAGCTGGGAAGGCTCGCTCTCCCCTCTCTCCCGCCTTCTCTCTCTTTCCTCTCTACCCCACCCCCCACCCACCCAGCGCGCCCCCGCTCCCGTTTCCCTGGCCGCATCTTCCTTTTTATTCTCAGTTCCCTTTGGCTGTCGAACTCCGGGCTCTGGGTAGAGCCCAAGGCCGGTGGGGAAAATACCTTGTTCCGCTTCCCTTTCCCGCGCCGCACGGGGTATTCCGGCGCTGCCCGAGTCTCCGGCGCACCAGAGGATCCAGCCTCGGCGCGTGCGGGGCTGGGAGCGCCTGGCCCCCGTCACACCTGGCTGCCCCGAGCGCCCACGCCCCGCTCTGGTCGGCCCGAAACTGAGGCCCCGCTGGCCGCGGGTACTTCCGAAGAACTGTCGAGACGCTTTTGCCTTTGCTTTTTAAACTCAATATTCTCGAAACCTTTCCCCCTTCCCCCACCCCCAACAAAACACGGAACTCCAGTGTTTTCCTGAAATCCACAAAAGAGGGGCGCGGAGATCCCAACCTCGTCGGGCCGACTCGGAGAATGGAAACTCAAAGTGGAACACACGCTGCGCCCTGCTCCTCCTGCTATCCCCATCTTTCCTAGATCCTGATTATATATCCATCTAGCCTCATGCTCAAGAAGTCGGGGGTTACCCCAACTCATCCCAGAAGCCTCTAACTTCGGAAATCCCTCCCATTAGATTTGCTTAACGAAGGTACCTCGTCATCTCGGCGGGGCAAGTCCGGATTCCGCCAGGGCAGGTCCAGGAGGTCACCCGGGGCAGGCAATCCGAGGAAGAGCGCTTTAAAATCCTGCCGCCGCACGCCGGGTTAGAGCATCCCAGGCGCGCCTGCCCCCTCCCCGTGGCCCTTCATTCTCGCGTTCGCCGAATAAACTTTTGGGGGATCACATCTCTAAGCCTTGGGAGTTCCAAACTAAGCCTCCCTCTTTTCTGAACCTCTATTGGAATGTAATCATGGGAAGACAAGAGGGGTGGCTGCCTTGTTCTTTGCAACGTAAAATCAACAGACACCCAATCAAGCTCCAATGCCCGGCCAGCCCCTCGCCCCTGGTGCCCACGTTCCCTCGCCCCCCATTCCCGTCACCTCCGCCCGGCAGTTCTCTGGCTATCTACTTGTTCCCAGGAAACAGCAAATCACTAAAGTGATCTGAGAAGGAACGGTGCACCTGGCTGTCCACTGAACGGCTTTAGGGAAGAAAACGGAAAGGGGCATAAAATTAGGGGTATCCTCCTTTATCAGCAGGCACCGCGTGTGGGGAGAGTTTGGGGGCTGGGAGCTTTTTTTTTTTTCCTTTGCTTCAGTACTTGCTCTCCTCTTTCTGCTGCTCGGCGAGTCTTACCCTGCTCCCCGCAGAGGGCGCGGTGAGGAAGCCCGCGGGGGGCCCGCAGCTCCATATCAGCGCCGCCGCCGCCACCACCACCGCCGCGCGAGGCGAGCACCGCGGCCGCACTTGTGGCTGGTCTCGGGGCTGAGGGGGCTGAGCTGGCCGAGCCGGCGCCAAGTCTCTTCCATGTAAATAACAAATACTCCCACCCGCTGCCGCGATTGGTCTGAGCCCCGCGCCTCCCGATCCTCCGCCCGCGGCCATTCACCCGGCGCTGAGCTGGGAGCCGCGGCCGGAATCGCGCCTGGGATCGCCAATCGTTTCGAGCCAACCAGTCACCTCGGGAAAAAGGAGGAGGAACCCCGAGGGGCGGGAGTCCCTGGATTTCGGTGTCACCCAGCTGCTCCGGCGTGGGCAGGGAGGGGGAGACGGACGGCGGCTCCCCCTCCGCGTTACATCACCCAAACCCAAGCGGGAACCAGAAATGTCAATAGTTCTGATAAAAAATCACCCCACCCGCCCCGCCCCACCGAAAAAGGGAGGACCCAAAAATGGGAGACGCGAATGGAGGATAGGAAGAAGTGGGAGCAGAAAGAATAAGGAATATGGCTGTTAAGGAGCTGAGCAGCCCCGACTGCCTGATGAACCCTGGACCTGCGCTTGAAGGCTCGGCGCGATGCCGCCCCGGAGCACGTTAGTCAGTACGCGCGAGCCTGAGGTCCTCCTCAGTGAGCACAGCCCCCAAAGGGGTTGCTGTGAGGGATGCATGGTACATGACCATGGTACATGGTCCTGCCACCCGCTTTCTTTTTCAGAATGGTCAAAGTAAAGCCCACAAGCCGCGCCATCCCTCTGAGAAGTTTGCCGCACGCCGTGCAGTCTGCGGTTGCGCCATTTGTCCTGCCCCGCGGCTCAGGCGATTGTGTCGCCGCGCCCCCGCCTCAGGGTATACTGAGGCCCGGGAGCTCGAGGTTGCTCAAAATACGGTCCGACTGCGGGCCCTGCACGGAATGGGGCGCGGGCGGTGGCAGTTATTTTACTGAGAAGATTCAAAGAGCCGCGGATGCGGGGCAGGAAACTCCTGAGGACCCGCTCCTCAATTTCTACGGGGAAACCTCGGGATTCCCTTCGCATTTGGAAGACTGAATGAAGCCCTTGGGGCTCTACGTGCACAGCCCAGCGCCCCTTCCCACTGCTTATCGCCCAGGTGTCCCTCCACCGCACCCGCCAGGGAGAGGGAAGAGGGAGACCCCCAGCCGCCAGATGTCCGAGGAGCCTGGTAGCGCCGGGCGCCCTCAGCGCCGGGCCTTGAGTTGGTGAGAAAGTTCCATCTAGAGGCGACCGCGCGCAACTGCAGCCCGGGAGCCGCGAGCGGCCGCCTCAGCCCGCAGCCGGGACCGCGGGAGACCGCGGGAGAGCACGAGAGGCAGGTGCAGCCTGCCCGAGATAGGAAGGATATTCTCCGCGCGAGGCAGGCTCTGGATTAACCCCTCTCTTCCCCTATTCTGCATCTCTGCTATGAGCTCCATGAACCCTGGGCAGGTATCTTGTGTTATCCTGTATATTGCTTATTCTGAACGGGTTTCTTTAATTCTCACACCAACTCTGTGAGGTGATTAAAATTAAGTCCAATCGACAGATGAAGAAGGAAATAGAAGCTTAGAGACACGGCTGGAAAGTCCTAGAGCCAGAAATCAAAGCTGCTTGGCTTCAAAACCAGTGGATGTAAGCCCTATACACACTGCCTCTGAGGGTTGTTCCTTTTCCCAAGGCTGGCATTAGTGGGTAAAGTTTCAGTTCGAGAGGAAAGCTGTCTCTTTCCTTCCCAATTACCAAAAGGGAAAAGTTTCATAAAACCACCCTTTGTCACTTAGAAAAATCTACCAATTTGCACACCAGGGGACCTCTTCCCTTCTCATTCTCTTCCTTTCTATTCCCTTCCCTTCTCTCTCCCATCTCTGGATTATACAATCATTCTTTTATGTCCATAACAACGGGGGGGGGGGAGGAGGATTTGGAGGCCTGAAAAAGGTTGGGCCTCCTACTCCTAGACGTTTCTGTATAGAGAACCTTAATTCACTATAAATGTGCAGGGCATCCCTGAAGGAGGTGACCAGAGGGCAGTGCAGCCAGGAGAGGAAAGGTGGAAGGATGGGAGGGCCCATTCTTGATACAGAGATGGGGTGGGGTAGGCTCATTGGTCACATGTCTGTTTATGAAGCTTGGGAAGCTTTATTACCAATGGGAAGAGCTCCTTCCTGCTCACCCAGACATTTGAACACAAGCTCAGCATCCAAATTCCTACAGCCCACCCCACATCCAGCTCCAGTCCAATAATCTTTTCCTGAGCAGAGTTATCACTGATAACATAGGTGTATGAATAAATCCCTCTCTGAATACTTTACCATGTGTGCATTAATACATATTGAAGGGGAAATGAGATATGAAGGAAGGGGCAGGCAGAGGAAGGCTGAAAATATCCTGAGGGCACACGGTGGTGTCCAGGGTCTGCTTGAGGCCAGCTGTGGGCCCAGTAGGGTTGTTGCCTGGGACAAGCCAGGGAGGTAGCACCCTGGCGCTCTGGAGGGCTTTTTTCAATAATGAGGACAAGCAGGCTGTGGCTTTGGAGGCCTGACCAGGCTGAGTGAGCCACTCAGGGGAGAAATGCCTAACGAGCCTTCTTTCCTTTTCCCTATTGATCCTTACCTGCAGAGGCACGTTGCTGCCTTTTTGGGTGCAGCCCTCTGAGAGACAGTAGAATTGATCTCCTAGGGAAAGCACAACTCTCAAGCTTGGTTTTGTATCATCTTTAACTCCTGATACTCGGAATTGGGCCATCATTCAAATCTACCGTGGAATGTGGTCAATAGGGAATAGATCCATGTTGCATCTTCTTGAGTGCTTTCAATGACTTTATCGGTGGCCCCCAAACAAGCGATATAGGCTCATACACAGGTTATCAACCACCCAGACTGACAGCAGCACTGTCGCACAGGAAGAAAGATTTTCTCCACCAGTCATTGATCAGTAATGCTCACATGAAAAAGACCACTTGGCTGTACAACCCCTATTCCTCAAGCCCAAGCCCCACAGCCCTGCTTGCCCTTTGCTGCAGTCTGTTTCAGGGGACAGTGTCTGATGCCGAGGCAGTCCAGACAAGCAGGTGATTCCAGAGTCACCCACCTGGCCTCTCCCTGGGCTACCATACTCTAAAATGTGAACTGTGCCTTTGGAAAGTGTCTGATTTCATCATCCATCACATCCCAAATATTTATGCAAACCAAATATATTTCCTGGTAGTTAATCCTCCAAAAAGATTTACCCAAAATTTTCTCATTTTCAGTTGTTTAAAAATGTGAAAAACTGCCCATGTGTTAGAAAATGCAGAAAACAATGCCATATGTTTGGGGTCCATTTCACTCAAGCTGTGATATGTATTCCACACATGGAGATTTATGCCACAATTCCTGCTTTGGTGTAATCATTAAGGCTTGGAAACTTTGCAGGCTACTTACCCAGGAGAAATATCCACAGCACAATGCTCCTACGTGGAGCAAAGCTAACAGAAAAAGTGGGAATGGGATTTGTTTCATTTGGAAACTAAGACAGTATTTTTCTTGCTGGACCATCTGCAGTTGATGGTGAGTGAAGTGTGTGGCTTTGCTCAGTTTATTAAAGAACCAGCTACTAGATGCAAGAGCAGACATGTTAGACTGACAGAGCCATTGAAGTTTGTGACTGTGATGTGCCTCTCGCCCCTGCAGGAGTCACAGGAGGGATTCCCTGAGAGGGTACATGTGGCACAGTGTACATGCATCCCTACCAGCTTCATTTGGGTTCCCCCAGAAGCACAACCCAAGACAAGAATTGAAGTGCAAGGAGCTATTTAAGAGGTGAGGGAAACCCCTGAAGGCAAGATGGGAAGCGAGACAATAAAGGATGCATTATCAAGCCAGTTCTGCTGTGGTACCTGAAGCTTAATCTCAGTGGAGAAGTCTGGAAGCTAGAGTAGAGCATGCACCACAGTTGTCCCAACCAAGAGGTAAGGGAGCTGCAGCATTTATATGCCAACTCCTATCCATTGTTGCTTGCGTACTGATCCCCAAGGGTGTTAACTCTCCAGCAATTCCAGCAATACCACGTGAGCGGCAAAGCAACCGTGGGAGGAAGGGATGCAGGTGATAGCAGTTAGTTAGCAGGCGGTGTGTAACCGAGTGGTAAGGGCAAGGAAATAAAGGGCAAGTCACAATTAGCATCTGCAACACCTGCTCTCAGTAACGCCACATAAAACATGCACCAATCAAGGCAAGATCTCTCCACATATAGTTCAGGGGCCACCTGCCTCTGATCACCTGGGTGGGGGGGGGGTGATATCATAAGCACAGGTAGACTATTTGAATCAGATTCGCTGGGATGGAGCCCGGGGATCTGCATGTTTTGCAAGCCTTCTAATTAATTCTGATCATGTACACTAAAATCTGAAATCCACTGCATTCAGGAGATCATTCTCCTCATGGACGACCAGCAGAGTGTATTTAAATATATAATAACTTACTTACAAAGCCTCAGGAGGTAGACCTTAGAAATCTGGAGCCCAGGGAATGCCTGTGCTGCCCATATCTGTTTGTGGCCACAAAAGCTCCATTTCTCTCTTTTACACTATTCTCTTTTAGAAAGGATTTTAAACTGTGAAGACTCTATCCAGTGTTTTGTTTTTGTTTTTGTTTTTGTTTGGGGGGGGAGGGAGAGAGGCTGAGTCCCAGCCCTAGCTTTGCCATTAGCAAGTCATACTGTCTTGAACTTTTAACATTTCTGCACCTCAATTCCTTCTCATGTGGGTGGGACAAAGACAGTCCCCTGTCCACCAAAGATCCCTGCTCCTCTTTCAATAGTGTGCAGCTGTTGTTAGAAAGGGCTGCTTCCTCCTCTGGGACTACATTTCCCCCACCTCCCTGGCATGTAGGTAGGATCATGTATCTGCTTCTCACTGGTAGAATGAGTGAAATTGATGCATGTAACTTCTGGGCCAAGGAAATTAAGAAGCAGGTGTCTTCTCCCCTTTCCCCTTCTGCCAGCTGCAAGCATAGAACCTCATGATTCTAGGATTGCCAGTTCAAGACATAAGGATGCTGGGCCTTTGAATTGCCAGGCTGAGGAATACTGCCTGCCTACCAGAAACATCCACAGTGGATCATTAGGTGAGTGAGAATCTTTCATTGTGTTGAGTCACTGAAATTTAGGGATTCAATTGTTCTGGCAAGTAGTAGTATCCCAACTATTAAAGTAGCTCTGGTGACCTAGGAGGCAAAGGGTGAAAATGCTCCCGCTTCTCTGAGAACCACTTGTGATCAAGCTGATCACAGTCACATGCCCTTCCTTGGCAAAGTTCGTGCACCCAGAGGCAGAGTGCCACTTCTATGTCCTTCTCCATCCCAGTACTCCTTACCACTGGCATGGCCTCACTGGGAGAGGACAGGAGAAGATGATGCAGCTTCTCTACAGCTCTGCACCGTGGGCCTCCTCCCTGAATAGCCACTCGCTGGGACCTGGGACCCCTTCATGCCAAGGGACTGTACTACTCTTGATAAGAGAAATACTGCTTTTCACCTCTTCTTAAATAACCTCCCTCAAGTATCAAAAAGTACCACCACCACCACCATCCTCAAACATACAACTTAGCTCCCTCACAGCCTAAAAGGTGAGACTAGAGAAAACTTAAGCTATATCATATTTTAAGTCACTTCATAAAAATTGCTGGATGCAACTCAATTGCTAATTGTAACTTTGATTCATTTATGTCAGCTCTTTAGGTTTAAAAATTATTTAAATTTTATTTTATTCTTTAGTCACTGGATTTTTTTTTTTTTTAAAGATTTTATTGATTTATTTATTTATACCCCCCTTGTTGCTTGTGCTCGCTGTGTCCATTTGCTGTGTGTTTTTCTGTGTCTGCTTGTCTCCCTTTGTTGGGTCGTCCTGCTTTGTCAGCTCACCGCGCCGCGCAGGCTGGCTTGCCTTCACCAGGAAGCCCCGGGAATCGAACCCGGGGCCTCCCATATGGTAAATGGGAGCCCTATCGATTGAGCCACATCTGCTTCCCTAGTCACTGGATTTTTAACCTGAGTTCTTATAAGAAAAGTACTTAGAGCAATGATGAATAGAAAGAACATAAATGTTAGCTGCTGCTATTTTCCAGAAAACAATTTTTGTTACATTTTTTATGGGTTTAAGTTTATAACAAAAACTTGTTGATGTCAGAAATGAGCATTAGTTTTATGAGATTTCCAGTGACAGGTTTTGGGGGCTTGTTTTTCTATTTCTCTTCAACTGGCCAAGTAGTAGTAGCAAACAAAAGTATACTGATAAGCATGAATTCAATAGTGAGTCCAGATAGGCTATTTGATTCTTTCCAAGGTTAATAATCAAGTAACCCATGATTCCTACCTTTATGCCCCAGGACCCAAATGAAGTCACAGCCATTACACCAGAAGACAGTACAGTCCAGCCTGACAGATATGCAATAAGAGAGAAAATATAGGAAAATTACCTACAGCTAAATTGTATGGCTCAGATTTGAGGACTCTAGAACTTTGGGAAGGTTTTGAGAAGATAGGATGAACCTGGTCTGGGAAGGATGTGTGGAAGAAAAATGACTGTGTCCCAGTGCCTGTGGGAACACAGCATCCCCTTCCCAGGTAGTTCAAAAGAATATTAATAAAATATTATTTTTTTAAGGGTAAAATGTGGTTTTAAGGTAAGCACATCATGATCCTTACCCATGGGAATTGAGATACTAAAAAGACCCTTTAAAGGAAGAGTTCTCATACAAGGCAGCATACTAGTTATCTGCTGCTGTGTAACAAGTTACCCCAAAACTTAGCAGTTTAAAACAGCACACAAATCCGGGTGTGACTTGCCTAGGTTCTCCAGCCCGGGGTTTCTCACAAGACCACACCAAAGGTATTGGCTGGAGCCCCAGTCATTTCAAGACTCAACTGGGGCAGAATCTGCTTCCAAGCTCACTCAATGGTCATTGGCAGGATTTAGTTCCTTGTGGGCTGATGGACTGAGGCTACTCTTAGTCCCTTGCCACATGGGCCTCTCCATAGAGCAGCTCACATCACGGTTTCTGGCTTCATCAGAGTGAGCAAGAGAGAGCCAGAGGGTGCCAACAAGATGCAAAGCACAGTCTTTTGTGACCTAATATTGGAAGTGACAACCCATCACATTTGCTATATTCTACTCATAAGAAGTGAGTCATTAGGTCCAGTCCACTCTCAAGGGGAAGCGAGGGCTTACACTGGGCTTGAATACCAGGAGGCAGGGATCACTGGGGGCTATCTTAGAAGTCTGCCTACCACAAATGGGTCTGCAGTTGATGTCTGAAGATTCTATTACAGGGCACTTTCAATGCTTGAAGCAGGCCTGTTACAGCTGCTCAGAGCAGTTGTTAAGCAAGGAGCAGCATCCACCATTTATGATGCATTCTTCAATTAACCAGGAGTTAACACGTCATTGTAATTAAAAGAGGAAAAGGAAGTTTGTGAGATGGAGAAACAGGGGGCAGGGGTTCCAGCACTATTTAAGAGTTGTAATTTTTCATTTTATTCTTACGTCTGGATGGTTACAAAGCACTCTAAAGGATTTCTCCTAACATCAATCTTATTTTCCCCTTTCTTCTTTGCCTCTTTCCTCCTCACTTCTTCTATATCCAAATACTTAGTGGTGAATTCAGTGGAGGGGAAAGAGTGAAAGAGATGATCATTGTTTGAAGAAAAGAACTACTGCACTTCTTAAATGATTTTTTTTTTCTCATTTCAAGCTGAAAGGGAGGAAGAGAAAAAAGAAGGAATCAAAGAGGGAGGGAGGGAAGGAAGGGAAATGAAGGCCCAGGAAAAGAGCCCCCTGCCATTTGTTTTATTGCCTTAAATTAGAAGCAAGGGAGGAACCCCCAGTTCAAGTTTCTGAGACAGAGAAGCTGAACCAGGATGACTGCCAGGGGCAAGTTCTCGGTGCACAGTTTTTTGAGTGGGAAAGCAAGTGATGCTAGAGGCTGCTGTGCAGACTGGTGGGAACATTGGGGCTGCCCACAGAAAGCTCTGCCCACTGGCTGTGGGAAGTGGTACCCCTGTGGCAGAGGACCTGGGCAGGGGCGGGAGGGGCTGCGGCCAAAGCTGAGCTGGAATGCAGGTCCGGGTCCAGATAAGGAGCTATGAAAAGTGAGGACTTGAGCAAGAGATGGAGAAGGAATAGTCTTCTCCCAAGGTTGATCAGAACTCAGAAGGGTGTTCACATTGGCCCATGAAATGTCCCGGTCCCCATATCCTGGACCTGTTCCTTTCTCTCTATCCAATTCCTTCCCCTAGCTTTTTCTACATTTGTCTCCTAACTCTACACTTTCTTGGTTTTCTTTCTCCATTTTTTCTGTCTTCACACCTTAAGTGACCTCATTACAAAACAGAAGAATATTTATTTGTTGTACTTCCAGAATAGAATTTCCTGTTCCCTGTTCTAAATTAAAACCTTGACAGATGGTTATTTATTATAAATCCCTATTTTTTTTTAACTTAAGTTACTTTTAATTTGTGTGACCCTTAGTAGATTTTTCCCTCTTATGACCCTTGAGAGAAAAAAGGGTTTTCATGTCCCTGCTTCAAACTATACTAATCGGTTTGATCTCTATACATTGTGCTTGACTATCAGGATAAAATAGCACCCTTGTTAGTAAATTCTTCTTTGATGAAGGGTCATTTTCAAAAAAGCTCCAAGTTTCCAACTGGAAACTAGAATGACCTATAAAATCTGAACTAAATTTAAAATCTCTGTAGATGACCTATGGATTGATAATTTCTTATAATATGAAGTCAGTACAAAAAAGACTTTTAGTATTAAACTGACTTAAGTAGTCTATATTGCAAATATATTTCTACATCTTGATAAATGACATTAAAGACCTTTATTGCCAGCAAAAAAATAAAATAAAATAAAGATCGTAAGAGACAGCATGATCTCAGACTTTGAAAAGAAAAGGAAAAAAAAAAAAAAAAAGCCTAGCTCTTAAAAGCCTAAAATTAAAACTTTCGCCTCAATTCTGATACTATTTTAGCTCCATGTGTAGGGCCTCCAGCTGCTGCATTCTGAGGTGTGATACTGTCAGTTGTCTCAGTTTAAGAAGGACTGTTTTACAGCAGTGACTTTACTCGGAAAGTATCAGGATGTCACCGGATGATGCTAAAGCCACCACAAGTTAGGAGGGGCCTAACTCCACCATGTTAATACAAGGGCAAAATATCCCTTCAAGTCAGAAACTGCTGCAGGCAAATCCACTGTCCTCTCATACAGACATTTGGGTCATTCACTGTGCTCAAGTCTAACTTCATCAGGGGAGCATTTTGTGAATTCCCTAGTAAATACATGGATAGATACTGTCACATCCTCAGGGGCTGCACTGTGTCCAGACTAGCAGAGCCTATAGGCTTCCATCCTACCATCTGACAAGATGGTAAGAAAAATTGTTTTCTGACAGATACACTCTCACACATAAATCTCTGAAGCGCTAAGTAGGGATATAAGGTCTGAGTTTGGTTTTCTTTTACAAAAGTTCCGGAGTGGAGAGGGGAAGATATTGGAATCTTTCTTCTATCAATGAGGACCATGACTCTCACCTGGGCTTCATAAGGAGCCAAAAGAGTAAGAAAGCAAAAAGAGAAGAGGAAAGAGAGAGGGGAATAAGGCATAAAGGAAAGCCAGAATGAACAGAACTGAAGTCAACCACAAAAAACAGGAGCAATGTCTCTAAAGAACTCAAATTTAGACCAGAACTAGAATCACTGAGATGGAAAAAACAAACAAACAAAAAATTTAAGGTGATCTTATTCAAAGCCTTCATATCCTGGTAAAGCCCAAAGCAGAGTAGAGACTTGCCTGGTAAGTTAGTTGAAGAGCTGGAAGTAGAAGACTGGCCTCCTGCTACTGGCCCGGTCCTTTCTACCTACTACAGAACTGTTATAAAATAAGGAGGACAGGACCATTGGACTTGGCATGAGCCAGGTTTGTACTCAGACTCTTTTCTGAGTGTTCTGGCAATGGGACAAGTCTTACACATATTCAGGAGAGAAGTATATATAGTGTTTAGGTTTACATCATCAGATATATAGAGATGGTACATATATTTTCATTATTAGAGGTTTTTTTTTTTCTCTGTAGATTTTTCTATGCAATGTACTTTTCAAATTAAGGCACTCATATGTTTCCTACTAAATCATTTAAATTTACCTGACCAAAAGTCTTTACCACAAGTGTATTCAAATGAGGGAGACAGATAAAGAAAAAGAATATTTTTATTTATTTACTTGTCCCAAAAGCACATATTAAGCATTACCTACTCTTGAGCTCCTAGTTACAGTTGTCTATATTCGATCTTATTTTCAAGACAAATGACGGGATGGCGCCTCTAACAACCTAGACTCCTCCCTGAGAACAGAACCAACTCTGATCAGTGCCAACAAACTGGCAAAAGTTGCTAAAACTCATCTTGCCAAACTAACCTGACATCAGTCCCCAGCTACCTTCCTCCAATTCCCCCAGCCCTCTCCCCCAGGAGCAAAATTATGAATATGTTAACACAAAGACGATGGAAACTCTTAATGTTTAACTTGTACAGGCTATTTCTTCATTAAGGAGGACTGTTTAGATCACTAAACTATATCAAACCAAATAATCCAGTGTGGAAAGCAGCCATTTGTTAACTGAATTAACAAGGAAATAATATTTCTTAGAATTTGCCCTCAACTAGGGTTAAGCTACCTGGCTTTTTAGGGATGGCACCTAAGTTAGTTAGTTTGCAACTTCTGTGGCACATTTAAGCTGGTGCCCATTTATAATAAGACTGTGAAACCCTCTGTATTTCTAGAACTTGTTTCTTCCCACCTGTTCTCTCCCCATTCCCCAGCCAGAGCCCAGGTGCTATAGCATGGGATTTCTATAATGCCTTTATCTCTCCTCTTCCTTTCCCTCTCTCAGTCCACCAACCAATCACTCCACTATCCAACCAATCAACAGCCAAATAATCAACCTATGATGGTTAATTTTATATGTTAACTTGGCTAGATTATTATGTCCAGTCATTTGGTCATACACTGACCTAGATGTTGCTCTGGAGATATTTTATAGATGGAATTAGAATCTACAATCAGTTGAATTTAAGTAAAGGAGATTACCCTTGATAATATTTTTTTTTAATTTTATTTATTTATTCATTTATCCCCCCCTTGCTGCTTGTGCTCGCTGGGTCAGCTAACCACGCCGTGCGGGCGGGCTTGCCCTCACCAGGAGACCTCGGGAACCGAACCCAGGGCCTCCCATATGGTAAACGGGAGCCCCACTGATTGAGCCACAGCCGCTTCCCACCCTTGATAATATTGATAGGCCTCATTCAATCAGTTGGAGACCTTAAATGCAAAGAACTTATGGTGCCAGGAAGAAGGAATTCTGCATCAAGATTACACTCTCCACTCCTTCCTGAGTTTCCAGCCTAAGGAATTCAGACTCAAGACTCCAACATCACTCTTACCTGAATTTCCAGCCGGGCCTGCCTTATGGAATTTGGACTTGTCATCCCCCACAATCATGTGAGCCAAATCCTGATAATAAATCTGGTAGATAGATAGATGATAGATAAATAGATAGATGGATTTAGATAGATAGATAATAGAAATATATAGATGACATATAAATATAAATATATAGATGTAGATGCAGGTGAATATATAGGCACAAATACATATAGATATAGACACATATATCCTGTTGGTTCTGTTTCTCTTGAGAACTCTGACTTCTATACAACCAATCGACCTCTCCCTGCCCCTCCAAAATAAACAAAAATCAACTCCACAACTAACTCCTTCAACCCTCTGACACATTTTTAAGGATTACTGAAATTTTATTATCATATTTTCTTCATTGCTTTGTTGCAAGAGTTGTCCCCCTTTTTACCCCTTGGGTATTCAAGAGTCCTCACGTTCTCTCTCTTAATCAAACATACTCTCAGGAAGAGACTGAAAACCCTAACACTAAAATTGAAATGACTTCCAGCAATCTTTAAAGATATATCTCCCAAGGGAGGATTACTTTTTAACAAAGTTCTGTGAAAATGTATGCCCAGTGCCTATCTAGTTCCCAGGGCATAAAAGACTCTGTAACTTTTTGTTGAATTGAATTGACATATGGTTCAGTTGGCAAAATTAAAAATTTCTAAATCAATCTCTGTGTTCATTAGAGCATTGCTTTCAGAAATGATAACTGTTTCTATTGATAATGATTCATTTAGGAGAGTGTTAAAGTCTTGGGTGACTAGAGTCTTGGCATTCAGAAAAATCTTTGATTGGTATAATGAGAAATAGTGTGGAGTTTTTGTCTTGGTAAACAAAATAGTTCTTGTGCTATAATTTTCATGGATGTTTTATCTCATCAATTAATTTATAAGTTTGAATTCAGGGGAGTCATGAGTATATTATAAAGACATATTCTCCGCAGCTCCTAACATGTGCCTGATGTCAGAGATCAGTAGATGCTGAATCAATGTGAGAACAAGTGATTAAAATGGATGAAAAACGGATGGATGGATGGATGGATGGATGGATGGATGGATGGATGGATGGATGGATAAAATTTAAAAAAAGGAGAGTATCAATGGATTAGAAGAGAAGTCACAGATTAGATGCCACAAATCACTTTTGCCCAAGCTAAAACTCAAGCAGCGTTTCAATTAGAAGGAAAAATATATATTTGAGTAAGAAAAAGGGAAAGAAAAGGAAGAAGAAATGGACTAGTGCCTGGGCAGCAAGAGAGTTAGAATAGTAAGAAAACCTTGGCACATTAGGATGATGTTTCCAATTGTCTGAAACTTGGAAATAGACAAAAAGAGAATACTGGGTGCCACTTCATTGCGATGATGAGCTTGGCTTTCTATTGTCTGGGTTAGTTTATAACTCTGTGGGGGGATGTTAACTTGTAGATATTTGTCTGGTGGAATAAATAACCATAGAGGAAACAGTTTATGGGTCTGTTGGACATAAACTATTTTGGAATCTAACTGCTTAGTCTTATCTTAGCATTGTCTATAAGTGCTTAACTTCTCAAATGGTCTTTGAACCAATTCATTCCCTCATTAATTAGTGAATTAGGTAAATTCCTTGATATATGTTCATTTTATTTTTTGCACAAGAATCATGATTTTCCCTTTATGAAAATTGTATTCTAACAAGGTCTCCATAACACATCATTAAGGGAACACTATGTAAATTAGGAACTAGAACTTCCACCTACAGTTCTGCCCTGGTTCTCAGGCTCCACAGTCCAACCTGCCACTTGACTAGCTCCTTAATGTCTGGCTTCTCATCTGTGAGAGCCTTGTTATTGTCATCCAGTGCTACAAAAGGATATTAATTAATATAAATATAACTTCATATATTTATCTTTGATGACCAAAGTAACTATTTCTCATTCATTCCACAATATTTATTATCTACATTATATATTTTATGTACTAGGAAATATAGGAAAATACACTTATTGAAAAATTCTATTGTTTTCAAATAATAGAGATATGACAAGCCATTGCACAGTCTTTCACCAACTGAAAAAAAAATTTAATGATTACCTTTCTGTTTTGAGGCTAAACTTTGAAATTCTATATCTAAAGTAAAATTATAGTCTTCAGAGGGGCTAGTGCTTTTCTGAGATGGAAGGGGAAAAAATTCAAAACCCACATCAATTACTGATATTTAAAAATTTCAAGAATATTTTAATAGGGACAGTGAAAATGGTTGGCAGTTCTTAATGACAATGAACAGAACTGGTAATCTGGGATAACCCACAGGGACTGATTATATCAGTTAGAGGGCGGTGTTAAAGAGATCATGACAGTAGGTTCTCTTCCCAGGCTAGCTAGTTAGTTGTATTCAATTCCATAGCCAAAAACTGTTGTGGTACCTCTAGTTACCCACAGGAATGTGGGGCAGTGTGAATTAAAGGAAAGACCCCATAGCTAGGAGTCAGAAAGACTGGGTTTTAGGCTGGATGGCCTTAGCTGAATCACAGACCGCTCTGATCCTCAGGATCATCCTCAAGATGGGTCCCTAATGAGGTCAAGTGTGTGAAATTGTAATTATGATTATGGTTGATTTAGACAGAATTTGTTGGTAAAATTAGGGATCAGAAAGTAACTCATTAAAATGTGAAATATGATACATTGTTAAATGTCATTAAGAAGTGATGTTGTAATAAAATCTGGTAACTGTTAGAGGAGCCAAAAACAACGTCATCAAAATAAGTATATTTCTACAGAGCAGAGAAGAGAGTGCCTTAAATATAGATAACCAGGACTCATTTAAACAAAACATTCCTAAACTGGAGAAAGCTAACACAGCAAGCAATTAACATTGGTTTAAATCCTTTCAGCAACACCCTTTTTCCTCACTCTAACTCTGTGCTCACCAAGCAGCATTCTCAGCAATAGTTGCCTTACCATCTAAGCATGGGCTTCCCATGCAACCAGCCAAGGGAGGTGGTCCTTCCATTGCCACTGGGTAAACCGGGATTCCTATTTGTTAATAAAATACCTGTGAATTTGGCTTGATTTGATCAAGCCCAAGGCCAGTTAAGCTTCATGAAGTAACAAAGTCAAAATGATAATTTTTTTTTAAGATTTATTTTTATTTATTTATATCTCCCCACCCCCTCGTTGTTTGCACTTGCTGTGTCTGTCTTCCCTGTTTCTTTATGAGGCACCAGGAACCAAACCCAGGACCTCCAATATGGGAGGAAGGTGCCTAATTGCTTGAGCCACCTCCGTTCCCCTGTAAGTTTTAAAAATGAGGCTCTCACCCTGGGCCAGAGTGATATCATTCCAAAACTGCAACCTATGATTCCACCTGAAACAGGCAGCCAGCCATACCTTTACCTGCAATGATGGTGCATGTGTGAGGCTTTAACTAGAATTTAGCTGTAAACAAGGAACTACTGCTAGCAAAATCATTGATTAGGGTTCATTTTAACCATGTCTTTGTTGAGGCATATTTCTCAACTACATGGTGACAACAAACATTTTTCAAGGACACGGGAGAATTTTTTATATAGCAAAAGAAATTGAGTCAGTTCTCCTGCCTCCTTAGACTCCTCACAAGTTGTGGAACTTGGGATAGCAGCCTAAGAATGCAGATGCTTAAGAAGGTAATATTTAAACTTAACTACAGTGATGAATATAATTGTTCTATTTCATTTATAGAGAGCTTTTCATAGAAAGTCTTGCTTAGCACTTACATTTTAAGTCAACAAATATTTTCAGAAAGAATGTTGCCCCAAGAACTGTGCATTTGTATTGCTAACCCTGTCAGTAGGTTCCAGTCAATACCATCCAAATGGCAAAGGCTCCTTAGAGGGAGCAGTTAAGCCAATTTGAATGTCTTAATATGACAGAATCCTCCATTTTTTTAGAGAGATTAAAAATGAAACATTGGATATTTTAAGGACTTGACAAATATTAAGTCACCTTTTTTCATTACAAACCTTAGGGCGAGGTTTCTGAGTGTGGTCTCTAGGTCACCTTCTTCAAAATAGCTGGAGAGCTCATTTACAATGCAGATTTCTGAGCCCCACCCACAGACTTAATGAACTCATGCCTGAGGGTGCTTAGGAATCTGTATTTTTTTTAACATACTCCCCAGGAATGTCCTTAGCATACTCAAGTTTGAGAAACACTATCTTAAGAGATGTTCAATGACTAACCTAAAAGTAAAAACCAATAATAACCATTATTGCTTAGTACAGATCCTTTTTCATCTACAATTTCTCTTCAATCCCTCTCCCTACTTCTCTAGATTAGTTTACTTTATATGCAAAATCAGAAATGTGCAATTCAGCTTTCTGGAATAATTCCCTCTCTCTGATCTACCCCCAACTCTCAGACCTCAAAACTACAAGGTCATATTCAAGCCTAGAATCATCAACAAACTATAAACTTCTCTAGGTTTATGTAATGTTGCCTCCATCATCATGATAAACTAACACTATCTGTTTTGATCAATGGCTCTTCCGTAAGAAAAAGGATGTGAGCCCAGCACTGAAGAAAGAACTCTAGCTTTGGCTGTAGCAGGACCTGGATGCAAATCCTGTCTCTGGCTCTTGGTAGTTCCTTTTAATTTGTACAAGATACTTAATCTCTCTGTACTCCAGTTTTCTCATCTAGAAAACAGAAATCACAGTGCTTCAGGATTGATAAGAGAATTAGCAATAAGTTCTGTAATGTGGTTGTTCAATTAATTCAATCATGCATTCAGCAAATATATACTGAGCGCCAGCTTTGCACCTAGCTCTCCTTCTAGGTCTTTGGGACCCATCAGGGAGAGAAACAAAGGTCCTGTCCTCCTGGAGCATGCATTTTAGAAAAAGGAGCAAAATGATAAGCAATAATAAACTAAATAAGTAAGTTATACTCTGAGTTAAAAGTGATAAATATAATAATAATAATAATAATAAAGTAAGGGCATGGTAGCTAGGGTCCAGCCAGCAGGAGTGGGAAAGCAGGTCAAGGTAGGTCTCTTTGAAACAGTAAGATTTGGACGGCCTTGAGGGAGGAGAGGGAGTGAGCCAGAGCAAGAGTTTTCCAGGCAGGGGGCAGCTGGCACAAAGGCCCTAAGGCACAGAGAGGGGTGCCTTATAGGCAATGAGGACTTCAGCTTTTCCCCTGGATGAAATGGAGACTAGTTTCAGGATTTGGACAGAGGAAGGACATGATCATCATGCTTACTTAACAATCAACAGAGATGATGTGCTTCAATCACATCATTTTAAGAAATTACCTTAAGTCCCCCAAAAACCTTGGTAGATGAGTCCTTTTTTTTTTTTTTTTTTAAGATTTTATTTATTTATTCATTTATCCCCCACTTGCTGCTTGTGCTCCCTGGGTCAGCCAACCACGCTGTGCGGGCAGGCCTGCCCTCACCAGGAGGCCCCGGGAACCGAACCCGGGGCCTCCCATATGGTAAACGGGAGCCCTACTGATTGAGCCAAGCCGCTTCCCTAGATGAGTCCTTTTAAAAAGGCATATACTGTGCGTGGGCTCACAGTGATTATTCTTTACAAAGGTAACTTTATAACAGGACTCTAGGCGTTTGTCAAGGGACTCTCCCATGTTTACATAACCACTTTCAAACATGTTTTCTGTGGACAAGGACATGTATGTGAGTGATGAGCCAGTATGTATGAGTGTGTGTGTGTGTGCACACTCTCAAGCTAATACCCGAATGCTCTGCCAGCCCTACCTGAATAAGTCCCACCTTACTCTAATATTTAGGTGCAAGCCTGTATTCCCAGGATGGGGAGCCAGGTCTGGAGGCAAAGCAACAGCCCTTCACCTCCAGTCATGGGTCATTATACCTCAGCAAGAAATGGAAATTCAGCTCTAGACAGATACAATTCAGGCCACTTGACATTCTAGTGGAAGATTTTATAAATTATGCATTTTCTCAGCTCTGCATAGTTAAATGAGATATGATACAATGTTTGATCTTGTGCATAAAGGAAATGGGCAGGCATGTAGGAGGGACCACATCATCACCAAAAGTCTGGGGAACACTCAGCTAGCAAGAGCAAATGGTTATTCTTTCACATTTTATTTTTCCACTAAAGCCCTGTCACTAGCACCATGTGTTTCAAAAAATTTTGCTGCTAGAACTTTGTAGTACATTTTAGGAATCCTTGCAACAAGAGCAGTAAGTTCCCATATCTTACTTTATTCCTGATATCTTTATTAAAAGTTAATTTTTTTTATGCCACTGCACTTGCTAAATTGCCTGAATAAAATGTAATGGGACAATAAGGTAAAATTTGTTCCATGGCATGGATAAATGCTGGGTACTGAATGGGGCATGGGGGACCTTGTGCTCATCACCCTTAGTTTTCTGTTCCATGGCACCTGCATCATTCAACTGTCATATCCAAATAGGAAAAGAATGTTCTATGTTAACATGTTTATCTAGTAAGACATGACCATGATAAAATATTACCCCGTGTTAATTTCCTTTTTTTATTCTTCTGGAAAATTGAATTAAGCCAGGTCAAATCTTCTGGGTGAATATACAAACTAGTAAATTTCCTTCTCTATCTCCCTTCTCATGGCATTATAATCTAAGTGCTGGCAATCACTATTGTTAAAAAAGATGTTTACATCAATATTCAAATTCAACTGGAATCCTTTGTGATGGAAAATAAGAATGTTTAAATGTATTCCTTTGCTAATATAGTAAATAAAAGAATGGACTCTGGAGCAAACCTACCTGGGTTGGAAACCCAGCTCTGTGCCTGCTAGCTCTGTGATAGGGGCAAGTAATTTAACCCCTCTGTAACCCAGTTTCAAAATTAATGAAATGGAAATAATAATAAGGATGTTAAGATGATTAAATGAATTAATTTATTAAAGTATTTAGAGCAGTGCCTGACACACGGTGGGTTGCTAAATAAAAGAAGGATAAATATTCAAAAAGAAATGACTTCCTCATTATGTGTTCAAGGAGTATGATGTGTGCAACCTGCACTCAAATGTTCAGAAGAGATGATAGAGATAGATGGAGAGAAAAGAGAGAGAGAGAGAGAGAGAGAGAGAGGAAGAGATAGAGAGAGAGAAAATGATATGGCAAAGGTGGCAAATGTTAAAATTGGTGAATCTGGGTATCTGGGGGGGGGTATGTTAGTGTTCTCTGTATGGGGTTTGTATAAAATAATACAAAACTATGCAACTTTCCTGTTTGAAACTATTTCAAAATAAAAAGTTAAAAAAAAAGAAATTAAATGACTTTTGATATGACTTACTCTAAAAAAGAAAAATTGGGGGAGGGGGAGGGAAGAAAATCAGTACTTATAGCATTTATTTCACTAGCTACTTCTACAGTCCACCTGGTCTCATGAAATCACTCCAAAATCCTCAAATTAATGGGAACCATGCCATCTGCCTTGCAATAGTAGCAGCATTTCAGATGAGTCTGAGCATGAGGCCAAAACTCTCAATTTCCTCTTCCTTTTTGAACTTCCTCTCTAATTATTGGTGTAGAATGTAAGGAGACATCTAATCTGTTCCTTTCCCAGAGTTATTGTTGTGTTTATGGGGGCTACATGTAGCAGACATCCCTAAGAGTGTCAAAAGTAGAACCTATAAATGACTTTGTAGTTCCACCATTCTCTGGCACACTAGTAAAATGCTGATTCTGCCATCCCCCAGGAGTGTTGATGAATGTTGAAGGTTCCAGAGTCAATGGGATCTGACTATGTGCACATACATGCCCATAAATGCAACCATCTTCACCACTCATTCCAAAAAGATTTGTTCCTCAATCCCGCTCCCTCCTAAGGACTCTGTATTTGCTTCCTCTACCCCAACATCCTTTGATACCAGTTCATATGTTACCTCCTCAGAAGGGTCTTCTGTGATGAACCCAGTGTCTGGAGCAGGGCTGGGACATGATAGATACCTGTGACAGTTTGATATTCTTTTATGAATCTCAAAAAGAGAAAGATTATGTTCTTAAACTAATCTATTCCTATGGGGGGCAGTACCCTTTGATTGCATTAAATTCAGCTGAAAGACTTTGATTAGATTACTTGATAAGGTCAATTTAGGGCTTTTGATTGAAAGCCTAAGCCAGCTAGGGTCTCTGCCCTCTTGTTGGGTCTGATATAAACAGAGACACACACACACACACACACAGGAAAGGGAGTTCTGCCATTTTGACCCAGCCATGTGAGAGGACTTGAGGTTAGGCCCATGGAGCAGTTCTAGGCTAAGGAGAAGAGCCCTGCCATATATGCCTGGTCATTACATGGTCAGACACATCAACAGTAGCTGGCTTTGGTGAGAAAGCATCTCTGATGGTGCCTTAATTTGGACATTTCATGGCCTCGGAACTCTAAGATTTTGCCCCAAATAAATCCACTTTATGAAAGTCAACCCATTTCTGGTACTTTGCATCAGCAGCCTTTGATAAACTAAGACAACACCCAATAAATAGTTATTAGTAACTAAATGAATTATCTGTTTTTTCACAAAGCCTAAGGCATCTAGTGCCAAAGCTAAAAAAGGCAGTCTTTAGCATGTCTTTCTGGCAGGAGGGAATAGGTAACACAGCCACATGGTTCAAAATTAAAGTAATGCAAATAGATATATATAGTGAAAAAACTTCTTTATCCCTGGCCCCCTACCCTTCCTTTAGCACTGATGTTATCAATTTCTTGTGTATCTGTCAGAGCTATTTTGTATACGCCAAACAATATGCATCTGTATAGTCTATCCTTTCCTCCCTCCATTTATGACCATTTTTTTTTTTTTTATGGGTAAAAATCAAAATTCTCACAATACATACAAACATTTGTAAAATGATATATAAATATATATGCATATATGTGTATTTGTTTACAAAAATGTTATTTATATATATATATCTACATATATTTTAAGAGGTGCTTAGATTACCATTTATGACCATTTTAAACAATCTTCTGTTTTCTCACTATCTCTTCCCAGAGCTCTTGAAACTTTGCTTTGTGTTTTGCCTCTTTTTAAAACCTGGTATATTAATGAAAGATGCTGTTAATGTGGGAAAGTGTGGGAGGGGCAGGGGTAGGGTATATGGGAATGCCCTATATTTTTGATGTAATATTTATGTAATCTAAAGCTTCTTTTAAAAATTAAAAAAAAAATAGTATAGTTGAATTTACAGGATTATTCAATCAAGGAATAATTACCTGAGTTCTTTTAAACTGAAACTTCCTCAAATGTTTTTTTTTTTTTAATTGAACTAAATGTTTTTTAAAAATCATTTTATTTATAAAAATTTATTTTTCAATTTGGTTTTCAGAAAACTATTTGTTGCTTGAAGCAAATAAATATGAAATCTGTAGATAAGGTCATGAGCAGATAACTCATTCTATGGCTTAGGTTATGTTAGAGAATGACTCAGAAACACTTCCTATGTTGAACTGTGTGGTATTTTCATCCTAATATCAGTTTTAAAGTGGCTTTTGAGCACAGAGGGTTTATTGAAGCCAATTAACAACTTTTATCCTTTGATAGTTTTCTGGAACTACTGACATAGGTTAAAAGCCTGCATGCCCAACATAATTCAGATCTAATGATGCTGCTTGAGCCTCTAAGGCCAGCATTTCTTTATTTTCAATCTACTCGTCTTAGTTTGCTAGGGCTGCTATAACAAAATACCACAGACTAATTGGCTTAAGCAACAGGAATTTATTGTCTCACAGTTTGGGAGACTAGAAGTCCAGTCAAAATGTCGGCAAGGCTATACTTTCTCTGAAATCTTTGGCATTCTGGCAGTGGCTTGCCAGCAATCCATAACTCTCTGTGTCTATCACATGGCTGTCTCCTTGTGTGTCCAAATTTCCTCTGCTTATAAAACTTCAGTCATATTGGATTCTGGATCACTGTGAGCCATTTTGGCCTCACCTAACTAATAACATCTTCAAAGATCCTATTTACAAATCAGTTCACATTCACAGGATCAGAGGTCAGACTCGAATGTGTCTTTGTGGGAACCTCGATGCAATCCATGACACTACCCTGCTGCATCAAGCCATGACGTCTCCTTTTCTTCCTTTCCAGAACACTTTTAAAATTTGTCCTTTCTCTCCTCCCAGTACAAATCTCTACCTATTTCTTTTATCCTCACTTTCAGATTTTCAGTTAATTTCTTTGAGACTCACCCATGCTTAAAAGTGATAAACCACAGAACAGTTTGGGACCAGTGCTGAGTCTTAGAAATAGGGATAATTTCTAAATTAATTGACTTAGAAGCAATGTTTTCCTACCATGAAGCCTTTTATGGAAACGAATAAAACTGCATAATAAAGAATTAAAGATAATTTTTCATTTTACACCATTTCCCATATTTGACTCATAAATTTCACATTTAAATAAAAGTGGTAAGTTAGGGTTAAAATAGATAACTATTACATGAAGGAAAAAGAAAAATACTTAATAGAAATAAAATTAATTATCAAAAGCAGATATATTTCTCTTAAACACAAAGTACATATGACAAAAATGTTTAAAGTGACATGTCAATATTAGTTATGCACTAAAATACGAATCAAACTTGGTGACTGTTACTCTGTGTGTCTGTCTGTCTCAACCATTTATTTGTTTGTTCGTTTGTTTGTTTATTTATTTATTTTCACAGATGACCAATACATTGACTTGGAGAAGTTTGGGTTTTTTTTCAACCTATGGCTAACTGAACTTGAGTGTCCTTTGCATTTTGTCTCCTACTGTGGTTATGCTATGTTTCAGACAAACTGGGTAGAGGGATGAGAAAATGTTGTAGAGGTTTTTCATTTATTCAATATTAATTTTTTTAAATTTATCCAATATTATATTTTTATATTAGAGAAACTTTATAAATACACATACATATTTAAGTATTTTCACATTAGAAGCTACAGGAAGCAAACCAATGCTTTAAAACATTTTTTGGCTGGAAGAAATATGTGGACTATATAGTGATTCTCAAATGGAGACTAGAATTCTTGTGATAGGCAAGGTGGCCGTGAGGGGACACAAAGTGACATTACCACAGGGGAGGTGGACTAGAGGGGATCTGAATGGAAGGAGCAGTGGCCACCGCTGCCAGACCAGACTGCAGGCATGCTTACAGCACCCCTCAGGGCAACACCCACAGACAGCACGGTCACCTTGAGAGGCCCTGATTTCCTGCAGTCAGGCAGGTGGAGGCTCAATCTACCATAGCTTATTCCCTAATGATAAATGTGGCCTGAGACATCTTGGTATGCTGACTCATTACACCTCTGACTAATTACTAATTACTAGTATCAGTGTCTTAAAACCCCGACCCACCTCACAGCTACACTTCTTAATGGAAGTGGAGGGAGGGAATACTCTGCTCCCACTTGAGATTTCACTTGGCTCCACAAAAACCCTTCTCATACATGACTAAAAGTCAATTCAATTAGCTTCTTGGCTCTCTTTATCTGAAATTCAAAACAGGTGAATAAGTTAATAAAGTTTACTATCTGTCTAATGAGACAAAGATAATAAGAATTAGACACAAAAACTAATTCATCTCATCCAACCCCACCACCCAAAGAGAGCTTTGTAACAAGTAATATGAGCCTGCCTGTCATATATCATGTCTCTCTTTCTCCTGAGAAAGACAAGCACAAATACAGGCTCACCACTGAACCTAATTAGTTGCTCTGGTGGTCTTGTCATGCTTGAAGCATCTATTTCCATCTTCCCAGGACTGAAATTGTTATGCATCACTGTTTTTAATCTTTAAATGCTTGATTCCCTATGATATTAAAACATAAACATTGCTGCTTTTAGAAAACGTAGGGTCCATACTCAAAATGTGTGGCACGATTACATACAGAATCCTTTCACAAAATCATGCATGTCAAATTACTTGCAAAAAAGATACCTTTTTCCAGTTGTATGGCAGGGAGTGGGAGAAAATACCACTAGGTATTAAAATGTTATGAGACAAAACCTGAAAATGAAGAGGCTATCACACCCATTCAAACAAAATAAGATAATATTGCCCATGTGCCACATAAGTGGTTTTCACTGTTTGCTAATGTTTGTGAATTTTTTGAAAGAGGAAAAAATGGGGGGAAAAAGTTGCCTCTTATCTAATTCCAACTCCCATCCACCTCTATCCATGACTGAAACTCTTCTAGGGAAAACAGGAAGAGGTGAGAGGAAAACAAGGGGAAAATCATCCTTCCAAGAATCGTGAAACACACAAAAATTAAGGAAATGGATCCAGACTGTCAAATGAAGTGGCAGGATGGAATCTCATGTTTCTGCTCCAACTCAAGCATTATTTCTCTGTTCTCTCTCATCATATTAATTTAAGGTAGTATTTAATGAACCTTCTCTTGCATTTAAAATTCTTTTACTAATGTTACTGTTTCTAGTTTTATATGTTTTGATTACTGTTTTTGCCTTTACTTCCATAATTGAGGCAGCTTCAAAAAGGGCACTGCTTAAACTACAAGAGTTGGAGAAGATGTAGAGAAATAGGAACACGTGCACATTAATGGGACTGTAAAATAGTGTGGCCGCGGTGGCAAACAGTTTGGCTGTTCATCAGAAATTTAAGTTTAGAACTACATATGGCCGGCAATCCCACTTCTAGATATATACTCAAAAGAATGGAAAACAATATGGGAAAAAAACAACAACTGTGGCACCAAGCATTTTTTGACAGTGGACCTGGTAAAATTTATCAGAATATGTGTGTGTGTGTGTATGTGTGTGTGTGTGTGTGTGTAGGGGGAGGATTCTCTTCGTCTATGGATAAATGAAATTGAATATTTCTGAGATGACTGGGATCATGATGGTCTCCTGAAACTGGGGCGCAGGATTCTACAGATTGGCTAAGGACAAGTGGACTATAAAATTACCTTTGTGACTCAGCTTCTTTGTTTGCTGAACCTTTGTTGAATGAGTTGTAAACATAAGAGGGAGCTCTCATGAAATGAGATGTGGTTACAGTGATGTTCCTTGCTGAAATCGGTAGGTCATTGACAGAAACAAAAAGATCTTCATGCACCATAAGACACATTAGGAAAAAAAAATTTTACAGAATGTTAAGTATAAAACTAAGGATGAAGAAAGGGAACAGTGGGAGTAAGACTCCCACTCAGTTGTATAAGAATCTCTCAGTAAATCTTGGTCATCTTGACTACCTCAGTGTACTTTTCTCAACTCAGACCATTTCTTTCACTCTATTCGCTTAGCTTTTATTAATTATACACCAGGATGCCACAACTCACTACAATATGCTCAGTGTGAGGGATTCCATAGTTCTCCATTCTTTTTGCCTTTTGAAAATCCATTTATGGATTTTCAGACCAAAGTGATTGTAACTTTCACATGATATTTTGTGGTTGATTTTTAAAAATTATGGTAAGGCTGAATCTTGTCATCCTAAACATGCCAAAGGATTGTCATGTCGGTTCTCCATAGTGAAGGATAATTTTGGAGTTTTGACTTTACCTGTTACATTTTTCTTAAATTTATCTATCCTGTAACTCATCTTTTTTTTTCTTTCCCCAAATGGCTGTTGAATTTATTTGCTTGATCAGTAATGGTCTTTACAAAAATTTGTAACTCATCTTTAAAGTGTGAAGACAAGAAGGGACTGCATTGTACTTAAGTTTTGCTATGTTCTCATCTGTTATATGTTTGATAGAATATATTCTATATATACATGCTAGTTTTCAAGTTGTCAATAAAAGGAAGCATGAGAAAAAATGGAAAACAGGGAGTCAAACAGATTTGTGAGCACCAATGTTCATAGAGGCATTATTCACAATTGCCAAAAGATGGAAGCAGCACAAATGTCCACCAACTAATGAATGGTTAAACAAAATATGGTGCATAAATGCAATGGAGTATTAGTCAGCCATAAATAGGAATGAAGTCCTGATACATGCAACAACATGGATGAACCTTGAAAGCATTATGTTGAGTCAAATAAGCCAGACACAAAAGAATAAATATTGTATGATTTCACTTATGAATACACAAATTCATAGTCAGAAACTAGAATACAGATTACCAGGGACCAGGTAGGGGTAGAAAATGGGGTGCTAATGCTTAATTGATATAGAGTTTCCATTTAGAGGGATAGAAATGTTTTGGGTAATGGATGGTGGTTGTGGTGGTTTGAAACTTTTTTTACCCTAGAAAATCATGTTTTTAAAACTAATCCATTCCTGTGGGTGTAAACCTATTATAAGTAGGACCTTTTTGTGAATTAAGGTGTGGCCCAGGGTGGGTCTTAATCTTACTGGAGTCCTTTATAAATGGAATGAAAACAGAGAGAAAAAGCCGTGGAAGCAAAAACTTGAAAGTAATGAAACCCAGAAGAAAAAGAAGAGACCAACAGATGACGCCATGTGCCTTGCCATGTAACAGAGGAGTCTAGGATCTCTGGTAGCCAGTCTTTGGGGAGAAAGCATCTCCTGATGATGCCTCGGTTTGGACTTTCCCACTGTTAAGATCCAACCTATTAAAAAGAAAATAATTAAAAAATTTTTTTTAATTTAAAAAAGAAAAGTAAAGGGAAAAAACAAAACAAAACAAAAAAGCCAACTCATTTTATGGTATTTGCTTTTGGCAGCAAAGAAAACTAAAACAGTGGTAATGATGCTACAGTACTGTGAATGTAATAAACACCACTGAATTGTATATTTGAAAACAGTTTAAATGGGAAATTTTAGGTTGTATATATGTTACCAGAATAAACATTTTAAAAACCATAGGACTGTATAACACACTGAACCCTAGTGTAAACTATGGACTGTAGTTAATAACATAATTATTATAATATTGTTTCATCAATTGTAACAAAGGTACCACACTAATGCAAAGTATTAGTAATAGGGAAAACTGTGTGTGAGAGGAAAGATATATGGGAACTTTGTACTTTCTTCATGATTTTTCTGCAAACTTACAACTTCTCTAATTAAAAAAAAAAAAATTTAATAGAAATGTTACTCTGATTAGTCAGTCTAAATCCTATACTTGGTCCATTTGGTTCAGTTACAGAGCCAGATCTGGCAGAATGAGTCCCAGTATTTTGTTAGGTATTAAGTTTAGAATATTTAATAGAACAAAGGAAGTGACTATTTCACAGCCACCTTAGAAATGGCATAGAAGGCCCAGTCCAAGAGTTTGCTTCTTCCTCACATGCATAAAGGGAACCACTCCTGGGGAACATGCCTAGGTGCTTATACAACGAATGCAGGAGCCAGAATCCAGCATCCTCGACGTCATTTTTTTTTTTCTTTCTTTCTTCTTTGGTGAGTCTTCAGGAGCAGACGATTGAGTTGATCATATGCCTTAGTTCATAGCACTTAATTCAAGAGCTTTACTAACATTTACGTAATATAAGCATCTTTAAAAAAAAAAATAGCTTTAAGAAAGTCTTTCATTTTAGTTTTTAAATTTTGTCCAATTCCCCACCCCAGTTTCTCTCTCCCTATCCCACCACTAGCCACGTTTCTAACACGTTTGATGTATATTTCTTATATTGGAGCATCCATATTCTGTACCCACATCTGCTCCCAAACTTGACATCCAGTCTCCAGGGTCTTTTCCCATTCCCACATTTGACCACACCCTGACATCAGCTTTGGCACCTTGGTATGGCTGACACTGCCTCCTCACTCATCATTTCATTCCCTGCCTCCTGGCTTGATGTTGCCATGCTGATTAATAAGTAACTAACCTCTTTGACTCAGGAGTGTACCTCTCAAACAAGGACAACCCTGGCCAAGAGTGGCCTGGACCTTGCAGAAAAGTCTTAGTCTCCCCAGAGTGTGCTATTGGGGAACCTCCATCTAACATAAGCCAAAACAACTCTTCTGGAATTCTGTTGGCCTGTCAGACATACTCCTAATTCATAGTTAGGGAACAAAAAGTACCTTCATCAATGGAACTGACTCTACGAGAAGGGAATTTGGAAAGTGCCCTTCATCAGTGGTGGTCTGCTCTTCAGGATTTACTAGATAACCAGAACACTCAAGAATCAACTAGCCCTCCAGAATGCAGACAATGTGTGCTCCAGCCCTTAAGAAGCTCACACAGTGGTGAAAATATTATTGTATTTATAGTAGCATGCAGGGATTGAAAATAAACTGTCATCTGCAAAGCTTGTGATATTCAGATTGGTGCTACTTTTGGGGGCCTTTTGCTGGTCTGAGACTACAGTGGTCCCTGCTGTAAGCTGAGGGAGTTCTCACATGTCCAGGGATGCTCTGGTCACCCACTGGACACACTGATCTTTTGGTAGAATTTTCTACAACATGCATGGCATGTCATAGAGGTGTCTTGGCAAAACAGACTGTTAATGTGTCCTTTACGGAAAAGCCTTCTAAATAGGAAATGCCATGGAAATTCTTTGAAACTCGTTTTAAATCTTCAATCTGGCAGTGTCAAGCGACAAAATGTGGAGCGGCATATGTTTTTAAGTATCTCACAGCTGTTGCCATAAAAGCTGTAGATGGCTTTAGTTCAGCCAACATACTTATTTCCTCCATATAAAGGGTTGAACAGACAAATATACATATCTCTGCATTCAAAATGCATGCTCTTGAGTATTATCCTTCACTTACAGGTAGCTCTTTATATTTGCAGAGGGCTTTCCAACCGCTCTGGTTACTTACTCCATATGGCAATCTTGTGAATTACATTTTCTAAATTGACAGACAAGAGAATGAAAACATTGAGGTTATATCACAGGCTGAGGACCTGCACCTACCGGGTCCTGCTGCTCCATGTATTAGGATGAGGAAGCACTGAAAAATGTGAGGTATGTTCAGAGACCTGGAAATCACTACTTCTTGTCCTTTGTGAATGTACCTGGGGAGACCTGTTATGTGGTAAAAATCCCTCATTGTTGGAAATGTGAAAGTAATGCTGGTCTACATTTTATGATTCTTTTCTCCTAAGATACTTACAGTGATTTTCAGGTAATAACTCACAAATTACCCTAACATCACTGTGATACATGCCTATAGCAGATATTATCTCCATTTTAAAAATGAGGAAGAAATTGAAGTGTAGAATCATAGAATAACTTGGCATCTCTGCTGACTCCCAGCCAGTAGGTTGATTTAGTAAAGGACTGAGCATGTAAGTTCAATGAAGAGCATTTCAATGAAAATTACTTCAAACATGTTTATTTACTAGCAAAGAAAATTAAGGAACAATTATGCATTAAGCCCAAAACGGAGCTATTAGCATTGGTGATTCTCAGTCAATATTAAATAACTGCAACAACAATAAAAGTCTGCTTGTTCTTTGCCTACGACCCATCCCAGACCCACTTTGGCCATTTAAACATCTTTTTGAGGCCAATAAATTCTATTTGAGGTATTTTATTAATCTCTATTCAGAAATAGAAGCCCCTCTTGAACCAGAAAATGTTTCTCTGACGACTTAAAAAAAGTTTTATGAAAGAAACAGAAAAAAGAAATGGAGCGTGTCTAGCTCCTGCAACGCATAATTAACCTGGTACCTCTTTACATGTGTGTGTGTTTATTCATTTGATTTTCCAGCTCACTCAGGGATCCGAATGTAAAATAGAGCACTTGGGAATGACTTACAGATTTATAAAGCACTCTTAGGAATACAAGGTCTATAAACTGACAGATTAGCCTCAACCATAGATGGGGTATAAAGTACTTTCACTGCCACAATATGGACCAAAGTGTTCCTAATCCAAAAATAATTTGGTATCAGTAACCAGTATAACATTAGCACTGAAATGCCCTTCATTTCCATTAACTGCTTCTGACCCATGGAAAAGTAAATGCAATTGAGTGGAAATTGCTTTTTGAGAAGTTCTGTCTAAATTTGTGAAGAAAAGTATTTGGGTGTCCAACTCATCTCCAATACTTCCCATGCTGAGCACTTTCTGTTTGAAAACATGACAGAAAGATCACATAGTGGCTTCTTGTGTCGAATTTATATTGTCTCAGTAGAATTATGTAACTGAATTAAGTTTTTACAAGCCAATAATCAGTGGTACAAAATTACAACCTTTAATTCTTCTGTAAATGAACTTAAACTCTATTTCAAGCTCCCAATCTTCTCTGTAGCGGGAAAGTCAATCCCCCTAATTTAAACTAAGTCAAATGAGTGATTCTTCAGTCATATCAGGGATAAATTCAGAAAAATTCAAGGTTTCTCCCTTTCCCTTTCATTCCCTTAGGATTTGCTGGTGGCATGGCATTGGGGAGAGAGGCAGCTTCTCCATAGGCATCTGATGAGGGCACCTCCACCCGCTAGTCTTTGGTCATTGGTTTAATCTCCACCACTTCCCCTGCTCATGTGCATAGGTCCACCAGGGCCTCTGGCTTCTCCTACTGACAGTGAATCCTCATTACAGCCTCTCTCAGCCACATCTAAAACCCTCTCAGCGACACTGAAAATTCTTGTTGGCTCTCCTCTGGGCAGCAGGAGACTCAACTGTCAGAGCCTTTTCGCCCAGACTCACCCAGCTGCCATCTCTGCTTTGCTGCTGCTCCCACGTGCTTGTGAGGTTTGCCCTGAGACATGCCTTCAGGCTTCCCCAGGAAGCAAGGACAAGTCTCCCCTGCTCTTGGAACCCTCCAACCCAATCTGAGCTTTCTATCACCTACACTACAAAGTTTGGTCATTGGTAAATAAGGACTCCAGAGCCAGAATGCCTCAGTGAGAACACTGACTCTGCCACTTAATAGCTTGTGACTTTGAGCCAATCACTTGACTTGACCTTTTGTCCCTCAGTTTTCTCATCTTCAACCACAAGCTCTATCTCATAGAGTTGTTGAAATTATTGAAAAGAATAAGTGAGTTAAAATATATAATGCATTTAGAATAACATATAATAAGTGCTACGTAGGTGTTAGTTATTATTATTGATGCCAGTCCATGATGAAGGCTGGGGAATGGAGCATCCCTTCTCCTAGAACCATATCAGCACCTAACTACCCACCTTTTAGGAGAAAAACTAGCTGTCACACTCATGCTGTCTTAACCAGTTCTCTTGTTTAATATATGGTCTTTGGGCTCTGAATCCTTCTACCTCTTAACCTATGGGACTCAAAATATCATTGCTCTTTCAGAAACCTGGACTTGTGCAATGTAAATCCTTGGCTCTGCCATAGATATCAGGAAACTATTTTGGAAGTTAAAAGTCAAGAATTTGTCTTCTGCAGTGTCCCTCCCTTAAGGTAACAGTCCTCGTGTTTGTGATCAGGTATTAATAATGAGAAGACTGCTCCCTTGCACCTCTTAAAATATATTTATATATATATAAATAAAAAATAAAAAATAAAAAAAATGAAAAGACTGTAAGTTTAAAGGTTAGTATGTCCTCTTAATTGAACTGTTATTCTAGAAATTCTGTGGGGAGAAGAATAACAAAGTGGTTGGGCTGGCCATGGCAGTGCCATGATTCAAATATTTCCAAGAATCATGAGAGCAGTTAAACACTAATCTAGGCACTATCTTTCTAAATTAATTACTTGGGGACACTCAAGGAAAAAAAATGCAAAAATACACTAAAATAAGTGAGCCCTAGTCATCTGCAACAAGACCAAAACAACTCATACTACCAGGACTTGGCTGCTATTGCTACTATTAGAGCAAAGGTGTTCGTGGTTATATTGAAATTTACAATTTGTACTATTTCTGGTCCCACATGACTAAAGACAACTTTGTTCTTAGCATGAAAGGGATCACTATCTTGGGTGTTGCTGGTTATATGATTTCAAGAAGACCTTCTAGAAATTTTTTTAAAGCATGAATTTCCCATGGGGGTTTTCATTTTAAGCTCTGAATATGTCTGTGGTTACTGAACCAGTTCTCTGGCATTAATGCGCATCCCCTGTGCATCCTCAGAGATATATTGCCTCTTCCAGGCCACTGGAGCAATATTTGATGAATTATGACCCAGGCTACAGGAGGATATTACTCACACTCAGTCCCCAAAAGCATCTGTTTGGCCCCACAGGCTCTGAAGTTAGGTCCTAAGCTTAAAGTCAAGTCATCAAAAGCCTTTTTAAGAAGCAGCTAAAGACACTCCCAGGCATATTAAATCAACCCACATTCATTTGGGCTTCAGTTGGTCAAACAGTTTCCATACACCTCTTTTAAATGTCAACTTTTAAGGCACTAATGAATGCACAGCTTCAGCTCACTGGTTACAACTGAGCTAATAATGATATATGAAAGGCAGGATCCTCGGGAATGTCCCAGGCAGGGAGCTTTTAAAATCTCAGATTCATTTATGTATGTAAATGGAGTCTGTTCCATGTTTCTATAAAACCACAAAGCTATTGATCATTTTTATTGGCATCACTTTCACTCTAACAGTCTTGGACTGATATTAAATGAATAATTAAATGATTGCCCAATTATTTGGTCTCAGATAATGTTAATAGTTCACACTTACAAAGGTGTTATTATGGTCTACTCACTGTGCTAAGTTATTTATGACTATTATCCAATTTGATACTCCAAACATTGCCATTTTACATAAGCCTCAGGGAGGTTGAGTAACTTGTCTAAGGTCACACAGCTCGTAAGTGGTGGAGCTGGGTCTACACCTGGCTCTGTTGGACTGCAAAACCTGAGTTCTTCACCCCACCAGGCTATACCACTGCATGTACTATATAACATAGTCAAAACTGAGACAGTATTTTCTACTTTCATCTCTCTGATAGAGTCAAATATATAGTTTTAACCCTGAATGGATGTTAAATTTTCCTCCTTGAAATGTCTTTCCTTCTTTTCCTCCCTTCCTTTTTTAGCATATCTTTTTGTCTCTTTTCACTGTTCAATGTCGCTGGTCACTTTCAGATTCGGAGAGTCTCAAGCTCCTCCGAAAGCCTCCACAATAAAAACACAATATCCATTAGGGTCTACAAGGCACTTGAAAAATTAAAGCAAGACCTATAAAACATGAACATTCTTGAACAGAAAGAAATTGTTATTGTGGTTCTTGCATCTCGGTTCTTTTTTTTTAAACAAATCAATTTTATTGATACAGATTAATAAAGCATACAATTTATCCAAAGTGTACAATTGATGGTATTTGGTATAATCATATCGTTGTTCATTCATCACTTCAATCATTATTAGAGCATTTTCATTATTTCAATAATAATAAGCAAAAAACAAACAAACAAGAAAATTCTTCACCTCTCAATCTGTTTCCCCTACTGTACATAGCTGCTATTTCTGGCTATTCTTGCACAATTAATTAATTAATTTGTTTGTTTGTTTGTTTATTGTTTCTTGAGTCTTAAAACAAAAGTGAAGCCCTATTATATAAACAAAGAAAAATTAAAAGCAATTAAATTGAATAAAACATTTTGTCATACAAACTGGTAATTTTATACTGATAATTGCTTCTTAATAGCCCATGCTTGAAATAATCTAATTTAAAGTATCCCCAAAACTTGATTTGAACTGAATAATTTTTATTATGGATTGTACTCTGATTAAATTGTTGATTTACTGTCATTTTCATCCATTTTTCCATCTTTCATATTATGTTTGAGCAGTAGAACATTTTTATGCCATTAAAATGCAGAAACACTGTAAATCAGTATAGAATTTCACATATAGTATTGTTCAAACTTCCACAGCTTAAGTAAATATTATTATTATTTTTTTTTTTTTAATTTTTAAATTTTTTTATTTTACCGGGAGGTCCCAGGGATCAAACCCAGGTTCCTCCATATGGGAGACAGACGCCCAACCAGTTGAGCCATATCCGCCCCCAATTAAGTAAATATTAGTTTAGTAAGTTACAAAAATTAATTTCATCATGTGGCAACTTTTAATATTCTTTAAATTTTTACATGTCTATATCTAAATGATGGGGTTGAATTAGCAGATCTGTTGTGGAAACAGGGCATGGCCACCACATGATATAAATGTAACATAAGGTTTTGGGGTGGTTTTTTTTTTTTTTTTTCTGTTTTGTTTTTGTCTTTTTTAAATAATGGGACATGGGATTTTTTACTTTAAAAGAAGCTTTAGATTACATAAATGTTACATCAAAAATATAGGGGATTCCTATATGTTCCACTCCCTCTCCCTCCCACACTTTGCCACATTAACAATATCCTTCATTAGTGTGGTACATCTGTTACAATTGATGAACACATATTGAAGCATTGCTACCGTGGACTATAGTTTATATTATAATTTACACTTTGCCAACACAACTTCATAGGTTTTGATAAAATGTATAATGGCCTGTATCTGTCATTGCAATGTCAAGCAGTGGTAAGGTTTTTAGGGAAAATGGATAAGCAAAAAAGCAACAGAAGTTATGAGCCCCGTCTTCTTACTATATCCTGCAGTAAAGCACTCTTGGATCAGGCATAGCCAGGCACAGGAAGGACCTGTCACTGTACCACTTTACATAGTTGTAGAGGTATTGGAGGGAACCTAGAAACATCTAATCAACTATGAAACAATGGGAATTCCCTGGTAGACAAGATGGCCTGTTAGAAAGGGAGACCGTCCTGAGTTCAGCCTCTGACACAGCCTGCTCTTCTGTGGTGTCATCTTAGACATGCTGAGTCAGTTCTTTCTAAGCTATTAAACGAGAGGAAGAAATGACCCTCCAGGAGCATCCAGATTTGTATCTTCTCAGGATCAGAGCTATTTTCATTTCATTGTTTCAAACATGAACAACTTCAAATGTGTCAAAAAGACACTTTGAAGGGGTTCCTAATGTTCAGATCAGAGACAATTTGAGCAAGAATAAAAAATGATATTGATGGATGAAAACCCATAGACTAAAATAAGAATCCAAGAGACCATGCTAAATAAATTAATAAGGTAGAGAGAAAACTCTTCCTTAGAAGAGAATTGTAACTAATAAATGTTGGATGAAAGAATAATGAAAATATAAAAGCAATTTGGCCATACCACAGAAATAATTGTCTCAGGCAAGAATCATCAACAAGTATTAAAATCAATGGGTAAAAGTATGATGAGGAACCAGATATTTACATTGTTCCAAAGTATCTCCCCATAAAATGCTTATTAATTACAATGGGGAAAAGAATAATTTTACAATAGAGTAACCTGGCAGATATCTCATTAAATTTGTGACCAAAGTTAACATCACCAGTGATGAGACAAGTTGATAACCAGATGCCTCTTGATATAATGCACTAAAGACACAACCTCACTTCTGAGGTATTCTTACCAAAAATATATAACTCAAATTGAAGCATGAGGAAACATCAGACAAATGCAAATTGAATGACATTCTACAAAATTACTAGTCAGTACTCTTCTAATGTGTCAAGGTCATGAAAGGCAAAAAGAAAAAGAAGAAAAGACAAAAACAAACAAACAAACAAACAAACAAAAACAGGTCCATACCAAGGAGACATGGTAACTAAAGACAACATGTGATCCTGTATTAGATCTTGAACCAGAAAGGACATTGATAGAACAGTTGATAAAATTTAAATAAGGTCTGTATCTATTAATAGTATGGTATCAATGTTAATTTCCTTGTTTTGAGATAAATGTATTATCATTAGGTAAGGTATAAATTTTGGGGAATCTGGGTGAAAGGCTTACACATATTCTTTGCACACTTTTTACAACTATTTCATAAGAATGAAATTATTTCAAAATGAAAAGTTAAAAATGTATATGAGCAACAGTTGTCAAAATCCTAGAAAACTCAGAAGTAAGTACTTTTAGTATAAAAATGTCCATTTTTCTAATTGTATATTCGAAATTTTTAGAATTGTATATTTAAAAACACGAATGGCATATTTGCTGCTGTCATGATGTATTATTTAAGCTTTCTGTCAAAATAATTCTAAACTTGAAATTCACTATTAAATTCTTGTGATAATACTTGCTCTTCAACTTCCTAACTTCTCATTCCTTAAACACTTGTAATCTCCCACCCTCTGGACTATTCACTATTCTACAAAACTCCTTTCTTAAACATCACCAGTGACTTCCCAGAAACTGACCTCAATGGCTCTTTCCTAACCTTGCCTCTCTTCCTTGTGCTGCAGCCTCTGACAATGTGGACATCTGCTGTAAAAGAAATAAAATTAAATTTAAAAAATGAAAAAGTGCTTCAACAATGAACTCCGAGACCACCTTGTTTTATCTAGCCCCATTTCCACTGGATTATTTTAAAGCAACTCCCAGACATCATACCATTTCATTCATAAATGTTTCAATAGGTATCTATAAAGATAAGAACTCTTTTTCAAACATAACCACCACGTCACCATCACTTTGAAAATAATAATAATAATGTTTATTTTTTTTTTTTTAAAGATTTTATTTATTTATTCATTTATCCCCCCCTTGCTACTTGTGCTCGCTGGGTCAGCTAACCACGCCGTGCGGGTGGGCTTGCCTTCACCAGGAGGCCCCGGGAACCGAACCCGGGGCCTCCCATATGGTAAACGGGAGCCCTACTGATTGAGCCACAGCCGCTTCCCTAATAATAATGTTTAAAATCAAATAGCCAGTCAATGTTTGAATTTCCCCACTTGTATCATTTTTTATATCATTGTTTTATTTTCTCCTAATAAGTCCATAGATTGCAACTGGTTGATATCAGACCTTAGTAGTCAGCTGCCAAAGTCACCAAAGCAAGCTAAATCAAGCTAGCTACTTGCTCCACTCCTCCAAGTGACCCATGGAACAGGGCTGCATAAAACCATACAACTGTGTTGCCTGTCCTCATTTTAAATGTGTGATACTTGGAGGAGGAATCTCTTCTCCACAGCTTTATGTTTCCATGTGGAGGAAATGCCACCAGAGCAACCCTACTGGAATTTTTTTCCACACCTTACTCATTCTCCCACTATTCCATGAGTGGGCAGGCTCCCCTTGTGGGAGAGGTAGGACAGTGGTCACATGGTTTCTCAGTGTTGCCTGTGGCTAAGTAGTAAATCTGCCTAATTCTGGGGTAAAATATTAACAAAGATCTAAAGCTGGGAAGCAGATGTGGCTCAATCGATAGGGCTCCCATTTAACAAAGGGAGATGAGCAGACACAGAAAAATGCACAGCAAATGGACACAGTGAGCACAAACAGCAAGGAGGTGATAAATTAAAAAAAATTTTTAATTAAATCTTAAAAAAAGAAAAAAAAAGACCTAAAGCTCCAAACAATTTTAACAGTTATAAAGCTGACATTTTGCTTTCCATCCCTCTGACTCCTGGGTTGTTTCTCAATAGGTCTGAAGCTGGACATAATGGATATAGTGTTATTAGTAGGGTGACCAAATAATTTACTGGCCAAATTGAAATGCTTTTGAGAAAGAAAGGGAGTACTATTAATAATCACTCCAGAACCACAGGCACAACCTAGGACTTGTCCCTAGCAAACCAGAATGCATGGTCACCCCGTTTATTAGCCCCAGTTTGTGCATATGTTGAGAACCTTGAGAAATAGACAAAAACAAAAACAAAGCAGAACAAAACAAAAAAAAAAAACACCGCTGTACAGCTGTCTCCAGACTTCATCTCAGGAGACAAAAATGCTTAAACCAGTGTTTTTCAAAGTTGGTCCAAGGTATTTGCTTCAGGATCATGGGGCAGAAGGGCTCATTATAAAACTGAGATGCAACACCAACATTACAAATCCAAACTCTATGGGTAGGGTCTAGGGAACCATATTTTCAACAAGTACCCCAGGTGATTCTTATATGCATCAAAGCTTGAAACCTACTGACTTAAACAGACCATGCTTCAACTCCTACAAACAACAACAAAACTTTGATTTCCAAGAGAGACAGGTCAAATGCAGATCCTTCTTGAAGGCCCAGTGGGTCCCTTATCATTCTAATCGGTAAAAATGGAAATCAGAGCCAGCAGGTGAGTATAACTGTTCTTAAGAAGGGTTCTGGCCATGAGGGTTGGGTGAAAGCAGAGTACAAAGACGTTTCCTTTTATTCCTGCTCCTTAGAGCTTTCGTGCAGATCTGAGTGGCTGTGTTCTAGACCCGACAGGTGAACCAACCATATGATAGTCGACCACTTGATCAGAAAAGTCCTAACATTTTGTTTTCTTAGTTTCACTGAAATTTATCCTATCCTTCTGGCCATATTCCAATCCACAATTGTCTTTTGAAAACAAAATAACTAACTAAACAAACTTAAGATTTGCAGATCATGCATTGAAATAGCTCACAATTTCCCATTTGCCTTAACACATATCTCTAGAGACACTGCTAATTCTGAGTGGCATATCCATGTTAAAATAAAATATATTATCAAAGTTAATTTATCTGGATAGCATTTGTCTCCTGATCAATGTAAGTATGGCTGTCCTTTAAAATATAATGTTTCAAAGCAGAACATTCCCTGATGATAAAAATTGACAAGATTGAGAAGTGTGTAGGGATTGGATAAATGTTGCTGTGAAGAAATTGGATATGTTTTCACTGTATAAGAAGCTTTATTAAATTTAAGTCCCAGTCATTAAAACTAAGAAACATCAGTGGTCCGATTGAAAATTAGACCTAAAAAGAAGTGTTACTAGCTTTCTTTGGTGATGTTATAGTTGATAACTGCATAAACCTGCTTGATGGGAGGACTGTTTGTTGTAAATGGAAGCTTAGGTTAGTCTTAGATAAGTATTTAAAAGATTAGAGTTGGTGGAAAGATCTAGGAATATGGATGGGTAATACCATTTAATAGAACTGGGGGGACTAATGATTTTCCAAGCTGTACTAAAATATCACTATGCCCTGGAATCTGGCATAAAGCTGGACCATTTGGATTTCCCAAGGCTGCATAACATAATAAAAAGATCATAGGCTTTGGAGTCAGACAGTCCTGAATTCAAATCCTAATTGCTACCTGTGTTACCTTGATTCAGTTACTTAATTTCTCAGAGATTCCTTTTCCTCGCCTATAAAATGGGCATCAAAATACATACCTTTCAAAACTGTCGGGGGTAATAAAGGAAAATTTTAAGCACCTAGCACAATGACTCACATATAGTAGACACTCAATACATTTTAATTTTCTTCTCTCTTCCCCATGCAAGCAGCATCGGTTGCCAGAATAATAAAATAAAGCCCAAATAAGGGTATCCCATTAATAAAGGGCTCTAGTGACATGTACTCAGAGGAGAACAATACATGGAAGTTGTACTTGCAGAGATTCATTATGTGCTTAGCATCCCTAAATAAAGTAGGAGGTTAACCTTGACCTCTAGCCATTCTTTAAAAAATATACCTTTAAAATCATATGACTAGAGTTTATTTTCATAGATTAGTAGAAAGAAAAATTACAGGAAAAATAGTTAAAATATAGGTTTTCTGTTCTTTCTTTTTTTAATCTTTAACTTCTTACAAAGACTGGTAAGTACATGTAGCAAACCTTAGTTGCAGCACAGCAGGGTTTGTGTAGTTCTCTGGAATTACAGGTAATAATGAAGCTCTAAAATTCCACTTCTCTCCCAAGCTGGTGTGGAGGTGGTATGGCCAGAGGATGCAGCTTAGCAGGGTAAGTTGGTTCATAGGGTAGGAGGGGACAAACAAAGCAGAGAAAATAAAGATGAAGGAAGCAGGACCACACTTTTCACAGACCTAGGCGTCAAGCTGAGCAGTGCTGGAGCTGGTGGGGGTGGTGATTATGCAGTAATTGTAGAGAGGTGATTATATCCCATTGCCCTCCCCTTTCAGAAAGACCTTTCTGGCAATGTGGTTTCCAGTAGATAAGAAGGTGTTCAAAAGTCACAAGTAGCCTGCTGCCTTGTTCTATCTTGTGTATACGTTTAATGTGACCCTTAATAGAGCCTCAGAAGCTGTAAAAAACTCATTTGTTTCTGTTGATGCCTCTTCTCCCATACATCTCACACTGCTCATACCTGTGCCAAAAAGGGCCTGCTTCTGATGACCATTCAGCAGCACAACCCGTCTCTCATACAGGGCTGTATCTCATGGTCATGTCTAAAGGTCTGATGGGCTTAAACATAACTTGAACTAAGTGGGATCATTTTTGACACCCCAATTATTGGCCAAGATCTATCCCATTCCTCTGTTACTTCAACATGTGTGGAGACTCATGATAGTCTCTTTATCTCCCCTGAGTCAAGAGCTGTGGTTCCTCATCTTTTTACCACCAAGAACCTTTTTCCTTTTATCCATCTTGAAACCCAGCATGAACAAACAGTCAAATTCCAAGCTCTGAGTTCCAAATGAGAGCCTTGGAAGTTCTTGCTTTTCATTTTAAGAGCCAGGTATTTGTACGAGAAAATGTTTAGGTGGAAGGGGATGAAGGAGGTGGATTTCAAGATCTTAGCTTGAATACCAAGAACTAGGTTGAGGAGACTCTAAGTATAAGGTTTAAACAATAAACCAGAGAGTGGCAAAGAATGTGTGTTGATATGAGAGCCAATTTTTCACCACATAGAGAAGAAATTAGAATGTTTTCTGGGCTGTGGAGAGAAGAACAGAAGAGTTTCCATGTTTGCCTGGACACTGGGGCTACCACTTGTCCATATGGTGTCTTTGTATGAATTAGGAAAAAGCACTCCTTCCTCAAGACTTCCATTTGCTGGAAGATTGCCATAACAAATTTAAAAATCAATGATGTCTTTCATGTGACTAGGGTCCCCTTGGAAATGATAACCTTGTGCAGGGCATAACATTTCTTGAAGGCCCTAGGGGGTGCACACTCTTATCTGCCTGCTCCCTTGCTTAAAGACTCGGATGTGGGAGGGACAGAAACTCCCCAGTAGGTCAGGGATTCAAGACCAGAGAGGAGTTGTGCCCCGCTTGCCATCAAAGAACTCTGGAAGGAGACAGCCTCAGCATATGCCCCACCAGCATGGGGTGGGAGCAGAGTAGAAACTGGCAGCTGGCCACCTAAAGCAGAGATAGAGCTAAGAAACCACACTCCTCACCCAACCCAGGTCAAAGTTCTTCTTAATTCTTGAGGCCTAGAAGAAATCCAAAGAGGTGTTAAAGGTAGCTGAAGATTGAGAACCAACAAAGCTGCTAAGGCAACCTGATTCCTATCTGAGGCTGCAGGTGGGCCAAGGAACTGGAAGGATGTTGCTGACCCTTAGGGTACTAAGCCCCCACAAAGCCATAATGGGGACCAAATCTGGTGATGGAGAAGCTGAGCTTCTTGGGAACACTCTCCATGTATGGATTGTTCCTAAGAGAATAGACAACGAACCACACAGATATAGATACCCACAGAGAAGCAAGACAGCCCAAATGTCCTCCCCTGATGCCGGGATGATGGATCAGTCCCTTGGGGACTTCACAGGGACATCATTGTAGGGACAAGAGGAGGAGAGAAGGAAGAAAAATACTACTTGAAGTGACTGAGTTACGTTGAATTGGCAAGATTACCTTTCCCTCTATTTTTTTCCTGGAAGAATAAACAATGTTATTTTGTTTTTGACCCACTTGAATTTTCTATGTGAATATCATAACTGGCACAAACAAAACACCCATTATGTATTTCTTTTTTGTTTTTTATTTTTTCATTTTTCATTATGTATTTCTAAGGTGTCTCCCTCCCTGCTATCCCACCTCTCTTTCTGCTGTAGGCTAGGAATTCGAATTTTATAATCTTCTCCAAGAGGAACATTTACTTCCAAAACTTCAGATGTTTGTTTTTTAACTGTGGACTTTCCCCATTTGTTTTACCTTGTCAGTTCTCAAAGGGTTACTAGTGGCAAAATCTTCAGAAAAACCTAATACACATGGATGCTTATGAAATTGAAATAAAAGGGATTAGTAAAAGGCTGTGTTCCTGATCTGTAGTGAACAACAGAGGACTAGTTCCCAGCTAAGTGTGTACAACATGACAGTGAGGATATAATGGAGGAAGGAAGGGCGTCTATTTCACAACAATTCTGGGCCTTGAGACTCTGTGGAGCTCTTAATGGTGGAAAGGGGAAGTTCTCCTACATTAAATGTCCTTTTTAAAATGTGAAGGTGAGTTGGGCAGAATGTGGAGTTTATAGTATATACTGTTTAACTTGAGGAATGAAATGTAAATGTTTCATTTTGCAACAACAACTGCAAATTTGGCTTTTTTTTTCTGAAAATAAGTATTTTAACTCCCTATTCTATCAAAGCAGTGACTTTGACACATTTCAGTTTACCTTTCTTCTTTCACACAATTTAGCACTGACATAATTTCTGCAGAACTGTTTCATAATAATAATAACTGCTAACATTTATTGAACATTTAAAGAGCATGAACATGTGGGGAAAAAAAAGCAAAGAAGTGGTTAGAATGGATTTACCCCAGCTTCAGTTTCTCTGATGTCCCTTCACCAGCTGACTTACTGGAAAAGTCCAGAAGTATGTTAATAGTAATATTAGCTGCAACCCTTCTCCATCTCTGGCGCATGGAATTAAGTGTCATTCAGGAGCCAGGGGCCTAGGCTGCTGGGCTCTGGGTACCATCTTTATCTCCATCCCATCCCAACTAGATGTAGTATGCCAGGGTAAACCTTGTGGTATGGGTATCCCCAAGTTGAAACACAGCCTCCCTTCCAGCCAGGGAACTCTTTGCCAGCCTGAGAAAACCAAAGTAATGGCATAAGCCTAGTGGCTAGCTTGCTCTAAAGTGGACTTTCCTTGCTATGCAATGGTGGTATAACCTAAGACTTGGAAACGAGCTTAAGAAAAAGAGTAGTCTTTTCAGCCTGCCATGGGTCTAAAATCACAGATGCCTTTATTGGCAGCCAAAGGAATCCTTCACACTACAGTTTTACATTAGGGATTGGAGCCCAAGTAATTACAAGTGTACATTCTCAGTCTTATGTCCTCTGTGTCCATATTTTCCACAAGTTCTTGAAGACAGAGCAGGTTGCTTCATGACAAAGATTATATATATGTATATATATGACTCTTGACCAAACTATCTTATTTTTACTCATGACTCTGAACCCTAGCATTTTGGAATAATTTATTATTGTTTATGTTATAAATATAATTCAACTTTTGAATTAAAAGTTGTACTCTCTGGCTTCTAAACTTTCTATTAAATACTTCTAATTGGTATAGAATATTGGATAACTAAAAATAATTCTCTTATGCTAGAATTATTTTTTAATTACTGCATCTAACTGAATTAATATTCTGAAGTTTACTGTGTTTTGTTCTGTTTTGTTTTTTGAGTGGAAAGTAGATATAGAGACCCTGAGAGCTGAGACTAATAGATATTTTCCTGTATTCCCACTGACTGATTCCAATGGGGGATAGATGTTCATCATCAACAGCTCAGGGTGATAGTTTAATTTTTAGTAAGGAACTAACGACATCTCCACTGATCTTCTGCTCATGCTGTCCACAAACTATTCTTTACTTCTTAATAATAGTCCTTTTTTCCTGTCTTAGGAAGAATTGATTTTTCAGTTAATTCCTTATGATTCCTGAAAAAAACATAATATGAAGATTTTTTCCTTTAGAAGATAAAAGATTATGAACAGAATGTGGAATTAAAATGATCCTTATTTAAAATATGATATCCTTTCTGAAAAATCAATATGGCTTTAAAAAAGCACACTCTCTAAAGTTACAGCAAAGACATGTAGCAATTCTAAATAAGTAAGAAAATATTAAAGTTAACTTTATTTAAATTGAAAAAATTAACAATAAAGTTATTTTCTATAGAGAGAAAGACATCTGAAGCCCTTGGAGGACTTTTGCAGATAAATATATTCACAATTGCATTCCAGTTTGTCCTAGGAGGAAGAGAAGTAGTAGCAGTAGCAGTGGTAGTGATAGCAACTAACATCTGAGTGCTTACTATGTGCTAGTACCTGTGCTCAGGCCTTTACAGGCTTTATTTCATTTAATTCTTAAAGAAATCCTAGGAAATAAATACTATTATTATTCCCATTTTGCAGATAAGAAAACGAAAGCTTCAAAAACATAAGTAACTTGTCTAAGGTCACATAATAAGTGGTACAGTAGGATTTAAACTCAGGCACTGATCTAGACTCTTGGAATTTGAATTTTAGGACTGAAACAGTACTTACACAGTTGTCTTAGTATGCCAAAGGACTGCTGATGCAAAGTACCATAAATGGGTTCGCTTTTTTTTTTTTTTTTTTACTGGATACATATAAATTTTCTAAAAATCATACAATATGTAACACAATATATTTGGTTCGTAGTAACGCAATCATACAGTATTTATCCTTTTGTGTCTGGCTTGCTTCACTAACATAATGTCCTCCAGGTTCATCCATGTTGTCATATGCTTTACGGCTTCATTTCTTCTTACAGCTGCATAATATTCCACCGTGTGAATAGACCACAGTTTGTTTATCCATTCATCTGTGGATGGACAACTGGGTTGTTTTCAACTTTTGGAAATCGTGAATAATGTCACTATGAACATCGGTGTGCAGGTGTCTGTTCATGTCACTGCTCTCAGTTCTTCTGGGTATATACCCAGCAGTGGTATTGCACGGTCACATGGCAAGTCTATACTCAACTTCTTTAGGAACTGCCAAACTGTCCTCCACAGTGGCTGTACCATTCTGCATTCCCACCAACAGTGAAGAAGTGTCCCTATCTCTCCACATCCTCTCCAACATTTGTAGTTCTCAGCCTTTTTAATAGTGGCCCTTCTGATAGGTATGAAATGATATCTCATTGTAGTTTTGATTTGTATTTCCCTAATCATTAATGATGTTGAGCATTTCTTCATGTGTTTTTTCGCAATTTGTATTTCTTCTTTGGAAAAATGTCTATTCAAGTCTTTTGCCCATTCTTTAATTGGGTCGTTTTTCTTTTTATTGTTGAGTTGTGTGGAAGTTTGATGTAATTATGAATTCCAAAAATATAATTGAATCATGCTTGTAAACTGATCTGTTAATCTGGGCATGATTAGGTTAGGATTAGGGCGTTGAGCCCCACCCCTTGGTGGGTGGGGAATTGAATATAAAAGGCAAGGCATATCTATGGGATATAAGCCCTCTCTCACTTGGAGTTGGAGTGGACATCACCATCCCAGTCGCCTCTGGATTGGGGGAAGAACTATGGACTAGAGTGGACTTGATGGTATTCTCTTGCTCACATATGGTGATTCTTGCAATGCAAGAAATTATAACAATGAGGTGGAGCCAGTGGCCACTTGACAGTTTTTGGGTAGGGAGGGGATGAGCAGTTGAAATACAGGGGCTTCTTTGGGAATTGGAGGTTGTCCTGAGTACTGTTGTGGCAATGGATGTAGGCCATTTTAAATCAGCACACACCACTCAGAACTGAGTGGGAGAGAGTGTGGTCTACAGTGTGAACTGTGGTCTATGGTTGGTGGCAAGGCTCCAGGATGTGTAAGTTCATTGAGGTTGGTGGGCCACACTGTGGGAGATGTTTGTGTGGGATGTGGTGGGAGGTGTGGGAGGTGGGCAACATGGGAATCCCAGTGGGTTCCGTGTAATATTTTAGGTAATCTAAGCACCTCTTAAAATATATGTATATATATATATAAAAATAACATTTTTGTAAGCAAATACACATATATGCATATATATTTATATATCATTTTGCAAATGTTTGTATGTATTGTGAGAATTTTGATTTTTACCCATAATAAAAAAAAAAAAAAAAAAAAAGGCAAGGCAAAGGACAGTTGAAGCAGTCTTTTGAGACGCAGTTTTGATGTTGGAAAGAAGAGAAGAGAAGCAAGCTGTTCGCCTGATCATCGACAGCTGACCTTGTGGAGGAAACAGGAGCTAAGCCCGGAGAGAAATGCAGCCCCGGGAAGAGAGGAACCCCAGAAGCCTGAACCCTGGCAAACGCCGGCAACTGTCTTGTTCTAACGTGGAAATGGACTGTGGTGAGAGAATTTAGTAGAAGAAACTTAATGCTTTATGGCCTGGTATCTGTGGACTTCTACCCCAAATAAATACCCTTTGTAAAGACCAACCCATTTTTGGTATTTTACATTAGCACCCCTTTGGCTGACTAATACAAGTTGTAACATCTCTTTATATATCCTGGATATTAAACCCTTATCAGACATGTGATTTCCAAATATTTTTTCCCATTGAGTTGGCTGTCTTTTCACCCTTTTGACAAAGTCCTGTGAGATGCAAAAGTGATTAATTTTGAGGAGGTCTCATTTATCTATTTTTTTCTTTTGTTGCACATGCTTTTGGTGTAAGGTCCAAGAAACCACCACCCACTACAAGGTCCTAAAGATGTTTCCCTACATTTTCTTCTAACAGTTTTATGATCCTGGCTTTATATTTAAGTCTTTAATCCATTTTGAGTTGATTCTTGTATAGGGAGTGAGATGGGGTCCTCTTTCATTCATTTGGTTATAGATATCCAGTTGTTCCAGCACCATTTGTTGAAGAGACTGTTTTGGCCCATTAACTTGGTAGGCTTGTCAAAAACCAGTGGACTGTATAAGTGAGAGTTTATTTATGGGTTCTCAATTCTATTCTACTGATCGATGTGTCTATCTTTATGCCAAAACCATGCTGATTTGACCATTGTAGCTTTGTAATATGTTTCAAGGTCAGGGAGTGAAATTCCTCCCATGTTGCTCTTCTTTTTTTTAATGTTTTTGGCTATTTGGGTGTACTTACCCCGCCAAATGAATTTGGCAATTGCATTCTCTAATTCTGCAAAGTAAGCAGTTGGGATTTTGGTTGGTATTGCACTAAATCTATAAATAAGTTTGGGTAAGATTGATGTCTTCATATTTATTCTTCCAATCCATGAAAACAGAATGTCTTTCCATTTGTTTAGGTCTTTTAAAATTTCTTTTAGCATTGTTCATAGTTTTCTGCATATAGGTCCTGTACTTCTTTGGTTAAATTAATTCCTAGATATTTGAGTCTTTCTCTTGCTATTGAAAATGGAATTTTCCCCTGATTTTCTCCTCAGATTGTTCAGTACTAGTGTACAAAAACATTACTGATTTTTCTGTATTGATCTTGTATCCTGCCATTTATTAGGTCAAGTAGCGTTGTCATGGATACTTCAGGATTTTCTAAGTACAGGATCATGTCATCTGAAACAGTGAGAGTTTTACTTCCTCTTTTCCTATTTGGATGCCATTAATTTTTTTTCTTGTCTAATTGCCCTAGCTAGAACTTCTAGTACAATATCGAATAACAGTGGTGACAGTGGGCATCCTTGTCCTATTCCTGATCTTAGAGGGAAAGCTTTCAACCTTTCCCCATTGAGTATGATGTTGGCTGTGGGTTTTTCATATGTGCCTTTTATCATATTGAGGAATTTTCCTTCTATTCCTATCTTTTGAAATGTTTTTATTAAAAAAAAAAAAAAAAAAAAGGATGCTGGATTTTGTCGAATCCCTTTTCTGCATCGACTGAGATTATCATGTGTGTTTTTTCCTTCAATTTGTTAATGTGGTGTCTTATGTTGACTGATTTTCTTATGTTGAATCAGCCTTGCATACGAGAAATAAATCCCACTTGGTCATGATGTATAAGTCTTTTGATATGCTGTTGGAATTGATTTGCAAGTATTTTGTTGAGAATTTTTGCAACTATGTTCTTCAGAGAGATTAGTTTGTAATTTTCTTTTCTTATAGTATCTTTACCTGGCTTTGGTATTAGGGTGATGATGGCTTCATAAAATGTGTTGGGTAATTTTCCCTCCTCTTCAATTTTTTGGAAGAATTTAAACAGGATTGATATTAATTATTTTCTAAATGCTTGGTAGGATTCACCTGTGAAGCCATCTGGTCCTGGACTTTTCTTTGCTGGGAGAATTTTGATGATGGACTCAATCTCCTTAAATGTAACTGGTTTGTTAAGTTCTTGTATTTCTTGTTGCATCAGTGTAGGTTGGTTGTGCATTTCTAGGAATTTGTGCATTTCATCTAGGTTGTCTAGTTTGTTGGCATACAGTTTCTCATAATATCTTCTTATGATTCTTTTTATTTCTGTGGGGTCATTTGTAACTTCCTCCCTTTCATTTCTGATTGTATTTATTTGCATCTTCTCTTTTTTCTTTGTTAGTCTAGCTAAGGGTTTGTCAATTTTATTGATCTTCTCAAAGAACCAGCTTTTGGTTTTGTTGATTTTTCTCTGTTTTTTTTTTTTTGTTGTTGTTGTTGTTGTTTGTTGTTGTTGTTCTCAATTTCATTTATTTCTGTTCTAATCTTTATTATTTATTTCCTTCTGCTTGCTTTGGCATTGTCCTGCTGTTCTTTTCCTGGTTTCTCTAGTTATTCAGTTAAATCTTTGAGTTTAGCTCTTTCTTCTTTTTTAATATAGGCATTTAGGGCTATAAACTTCCTTCTCAAGACTGCCTTTGCTGTACCCCATACATTTTAATATGTTGTGTTCTCATTTTCATTTGTCTCAATATATTTACTGATTTCACTTTGACCCACTGATTATTTAGGAGTGTATTGTTCAGCCTCCACACATTTGGGAATTTTACTTTTTTCCTGCCTATTATTGATTTCCAGTTTCTTTCCTTTTTTTTTTTCACTTTTATTCAGAAAATTTTATTTGCCTATTTTTATATAGTCATTACATTCTATAGCAGCAGTTCTCCAAGTGTGGTCAAAACTATTTTCGTAGTAATACTAAGATGTCATTTGCCTTTTTTTCAACTCTCTTGTTCTCTCATGAGTGTACAGTGGAATTTTCCTCAACGCAACAGGTTGAAGGCTTGAGCTGATCTGAGAATCTGCTGTCTTCCACTAAGCACCACATGAAAGAGATTTGCAAAAATGTAAAACAACCCTTCTCTTCTCACTAATTCTTTTTTGCTTTGGAAGGTATAGCTGTTTTTCATCAAATGTTATTTATGTTAAAATGGAACAGGCTTATTCTTATTTATAAATGAACACATACATATTTCAAAATCTCCTTAATTTTAATGTCTAATAAAATTGATAACTGTTAACTCCCATAAACAAAAGCTCTTTAAGGTCTGCAATAATTATTTAAGAGTACAAAGATATCCTGAGACCATAACATTTGAGAATCGCTCTTCTTTGTGCCATCACACGTCCATAAATATATTTCAGGGTTTTTCTTTTATTACAAATTTATAAAGAACCAACAAGTACAAAGGAGGGGAAAATCACTTACCTGATTACCAGGAGATGGTCACACTTGACTTTTTACCATGTTTTCTTCCAACTGTTTTTCTGAACATAGTTTTCTGTGGTTTAATGAGCCAAGTGTCTGAGGCTGCACCAGCTGGATGTCTCAGGCCATCTCCTTGACAATCACACATGGGTCTTGCAGCTCCAAAGCTAGGAGCCTTCACCTGTTTTCTTTCCATTTTGATCTGAGAAGGTGCTTTGTATATTGCAATCTTTTTTATATTTATTGTGAGCTGCATTGTGTCTTAACATGTGGTCTGTCCTGGAGAAAGATCCATGGGCACTTGAGAAGAATGTATAACCTGCTGAATTTAGATGCAGTGTTCTGTATATGTTTGCTAGGTCTAACTTGTTTATCAAATTGTTCAAATTCTCTGTTTCCTTGTTGATCTTCTGTCTAGTTGTTCTATCTAATGATGTGAGTGGGGTGTTGAAGTCTCCAATGATTATTGTAGAGATGTCTATTTCTCCCTTCGGTTTTGCCAGTTTGTCTCATGTATTTTGGGGCACCCTGGTTAGGTTATTGTTTTTTCCTCCAGGCTGCTTTCTCCCTGAGCTCAAGTGTAGGTGATCAAGCACATAGTAGGGTTTGTCTCTTCAGCTTTCAGCTCCTCCATGGGCCTAGCCTCTTGGGGCTTCTTTGTCTTTCTGCAACTACAGGTAATCCTGGAACCATTTCTCACACGGCAGGGTAAAAATGGCAGCTCTCTTTCTCTCTGAGTTTCTGCTTCCAGAGCTCAGTTTATATGGGACCCCAGCAAGAAGGTGGAGACCCAACTTGGGTCACACCTCATTGACACAGTCCAAGCAAAGAACCTAAAGCATCTAATCAAGTGATCTAATAAAAATTTCCCCTAACTGAATCTAATGCAATCAAAGGCCCCCACACCCACAGGAATGGGTTAGTTCAAAGACCATGATCTTTTCTGGGATTCATAAAACTTCAAACTGTCACAATCCTTTATCACCTTGGCACCCACACACATCGTTTTATCCATATGTAATTTCTAAATGAAAACAATAACATCAATATTTTTGCCCAACAATACTCAACTATCCTGCTTACAACACTAAATTTCCACAGAATAGGGTACAAGTCCTTGGATAATATTAACTCTTAAACTTGATATCCTTTAACTTAAATATTACAAAGTTTAACAACTTACATTATATGATAAGGGGCTAAGATAAGGAAGAAAGCAAAGATATTTGCCTTATGTATAAATATACAAATATATTTATAGCAAACAAGGAAAACTATTCATAACCATTACATTCCTTGTTTCTGTAACTGGTCAGCTGATCATAGCTCATATTTATAACTCCCTTTTTCCACTACACATTCCATACCCCCTTTATCCTCAGCAAACACCTCAGCTGGCTGTGGTTCTTTGCCTGGTGGGGTAACCCAAACCATCATTCCTGAAATTTTGAGGCCATTACTGGATTGGGTTGTTGCAGTTTCCATTTACCTTAATCATAGGGCATGGTAGTACTAAGAGATGCCCTAGGGGATATTGTATATTCCAGGTAAACCCTTCTTTATCTCCATTGTGCAGTTGCAGTCCTATTTCCCCTTGATAATCAGGATGACCTCAGCCAGTACAGTAATTCCCTTCTTTGCCTGTTGATTCAGAGGCATGAGGTGCCCAAAGTGGCCAGGTGACAATCTTAATTTCTAGTTCAATGGAATTGTTGTGTCTCCTGGTGAAAGTATTCTTCCTTTTGTAACTTAAGCCTGTAGAATATCAGAGCTAAAGGTTACAGGAATGGGAAGAAAAAATTTTCCAATGGATCACCTTTGATTCCTGGACCCATAAATCCTGGCTATGGGATATACAACACCATAGAGTGGACACTGATTTAGAGAATATAGAGCCTCCTAAAGAACATTGCCCCAGCCTTGCAAGGTATTACCACCCAGTTGGTACCATAATTGAGTCTTCAAAAGGCCATTCCACTATTATATCAATCCAGCTGCTTCAGGATGATGGGGAACATAGTAAGACCAGCCAATTCCATGAGCATGTGCCCGTTCCTACACTTCATTTGCTGTGAAGTGGATCCCTTGATCAGAAGCAATGCTGTGTGGAATATCATGATAGTGGATAAAGCATTCTATAAGTCCATATATATATCACAGATGCTAGCTTTTGCAGAAGCATTGCATGCAGGGAAGGCAAACCCATATATGAACTATGTGTCTATTCCAGTTAGAACAAAATGCTGCACCTTCCGTGATAGAAGTAGCCCAATGTAATTAACCTGCCACCAGATAGCAAGATGATCACCTCAGAGAATGGTCCCATATTGGGGACTGAGTGTTGGTCTCTGTTGCTGGCAGATTAGGCATTCAGCAGTGGCTAAAGCCAGGTCTGATTTTGTGAATGGAAATCCATGTTGCTGAGCCCATGTATAACCTCCATCCCTACCACCACCACCACTTTGACACTAGCCCATTGGGCAATGATAGGAGTGGCTGGGGAAAGAAACCAACTGTTATCCACAGAGTAGGTCATCTTATCTACTTAATTATTAAAACCCTCCTCTGCTGAAGTCATCGTCTGGTGAGCATTCACATGGAACACAAATATCTCCATGTTTTTTATGCACTCAAAAAGGTCTAACCATATATCTCTCGCCCAGACCTTTTTATTACTAATTTCCAATCATATTCTTTCCAAGTCCCTGACCATCCAGCATAGTCAAGACATTAGCAATAGTCCAGGAATCAGTATACAAAGGCATCTCCAGCCATTTCTCCTTCCAAGCAAAATAAACAACCAGGTGCACTGCTTGAAGTTCACCCACTGGGAGGATTTCCCTTCACTACTGTCCTTCAGGGATGCCCCAGAAAGGGGCTGCAGTGCTGCAGGTATCCACTTTTGAGTGGTACATGTATATCATGCAGAATCATCCATAAATCAGGTTCAAGTTTTCTCTTTCTCAGTTAACTGATTGTAAGGAACTCCCCAAAAGTCCATAGGTGTGGGCTGGGAAAGAGAAGGTAATGTAGCAGGAGTAGTGGCCTTGGGCATTTGGGCCACTTCCTCATGTAACTTACCTGGGCCTTCAGGACATGCTTGAGCCCTATCTTGTATATAACACTTCCAAAAATTTCCTAGGAATTTACCTAAGAGAAATCAAAGCAAATATCCACCCAAAGACACTTACAAGTATATTCATATGAGCTTTATTCAAAATAGCCAAATGCCAGAAACATCTGAGGTGCTCGTTAAGAGAAGAATCAATAAGCAAACTGTGGTATATACAGACAAAGGGATACTACTCAACAATAAAAAAGGAATGAACCTCTTGTACTTGCAACAACATGGATGAATCTTAAAAACACTATGTGTAGTAAAAGAAGGCTTACACAAAAAACTACATATAGTATGATTCCATTTAAATGAAGTTTTAGAATAGATAAAGCTGGTCTATGGTGAAAAAAAACTAGAACAGTGGTTGCATCTGAAGAAGGGGATAGGGATTGACTGGAAAGGAGCCTGAAGGAAACTTCTGGGGTGATGATATGTTATATACTTAATAGGGGCTTGTGTTAGAGAGGTGTGTGTATTTGTCAACACAACACATAGTGAATGATTTAAAATTTGTGCATTTCCCTGTATGTAAATTTTTCTTGACACGTAAAAAGAGCCATCGACAAATCCTGTTGTCAAGTCATTGGAAAAGAGCTTGCACAGCAGCCTGGACCTGTTGCAGAGCCTCCTCTTTTTCCAGTCCCCACTCAAAACTAGCAGCTTTTCGGATCACTTGGTAAATGGGCCAGATTAGCACATTCAAATGAGGAATATATTGTCTCCAAAATCCAAAGAGGCAAATTAGGTGTTGTGCCTCTTTTTGGTTGTAGAAGGGCCCTACAACAAAAGGATATGATGCAACAGCTTATCCTTCTGTCCATCTATCAATCTATCCTACTAGTAATGCATTTCAAAGTAAGTTGCAGACATCAGTACACTACATTGCTAAGCAGTCAGCATACATATCATTAATTAGAATCAATAAGCAAACAGTGGTATATACAGACAATGGGATTTTTCTCTTCTAAAACTTCATTTAGATGAAATCATACCATATGTAGTTTTTTGTGTAAGCTCATATGAATATACTTGTAAGCATCTTTGGGTGGATATTTGCTTTGATTTCTCTTAGGTAAATATCAAGGATATTTCTGGGCCATTGGGTAGGTGCATGTTTAATTTAGACAGAAATTGCCAGAATTTTCCCAAAGTAATTGTACCATTTTACTCTCCCAACAATAATGAATGCAAGAGAGTTCTCATTGCTCCATATACTTGATAACCTTTTGGTGCTTCAAGCTTTATAATTTTAGCCATTCTAGTGGCTAAAATTTATTCACATAATTACCCATCCATCTTCCTCTCCCATAATTTAAAGGGAGGAACAATGACAGCTTTTGTCTTTAAAACTAATAATACAGCATTCACAGGGCACTTACTATGTGCTAGATACTGTGCTAAACTTACCACCTTATTGTATAGGAACTCTTATATAAGAGTATCATTTTACAGACAAAGCTACTCAGACTTGGTAGCTTCATCAGGGTCACACATCAAGTCATTGGCACCACCTGTTCTTGCGTGACTTCAAAGTCCATAGTTTTAACCTCTCTGTGATACTGACTACATTGTAAGGCCAATGCTAGGCCCAAAAAGGATTTCACAAATAAAGTAAACAAATAAATCTTTAAAAAAAAATTCTTCAGGGAAAATTGAGATTGTATAGGTCAGTTTAGAACTGTTCCTGAGGGGAAAAACAAGTGTAATATGGGGGCGTTTTCAGGACTTGGGAATTGTCCTGAATGACACTGTAATGACAGATACAGGCCATTATATATCTTGTCATAACCTACAAAATTGTGAGGGAGTGTAAACTACAATGTCAACTATAATCCATGCTTAGTGGCAAAGCTCCAAAATGTGTTCATCAATTGTAATAAATGTACACTAATGAAGGACGTTGTTAATGTGTGAAAATGTGGGAGGGGCAGGGCATATGGGAATCCCCTATATTTTCAATGTAACATTTATATAATCTCAGTATCTTTTTTTTTTTTAAATATATTAAAAATAAAAATAATAATAATTGAAAAAGAACCATTCCTGAGCTCTGAAGAACCTGGCCGCCTTCTGAGAAAACTGACCTTTCTTCTGGGCAAGACACAATTTAGGAGAATTCTTCATCTTCTTTTAAACTTCAAGTTTCTTCTCATAGATTGGATTCTTTTGTGTAGCAGCATGAGTTTTCTAATCTCTTCTTCCATCATATCTGCACTTATATTTTTAGGTGTTGAAATAATTATTTCTTCTAAGCATCCAACACTTAATACATTTACTTCCACATGGAAGTCATTGTTTTCTGAATCATAACCAGGGAGCCATTTGGTACCTGTGAGGGATGGACAACCCCCATATATAGCTCCCTTCAGAGTCCCAAAATCCAAAGGGGTTCTGGCAAGACCCTCATCCAAACAGCACATGAAGGCAGCATGCTGACCATCAATGCTGTCCATATTATATTCCTCTCTGTTCACTTTCATGTGACCTTCATAGAGCTCATCCACACCAGTGCATTCTGCTACAGCATGGCTAAGCAGGTCAGCCTTCATGCTGTGCTTGAAGTGTGAGCAGAAGCTGTACAGACTAACCTATCCACTTTTATTCAGGCATAAGTAATCTGGTAGATTAACTGTCTGCTGGAAACATCAACCATCGTCTTGCACTTGAGCAAAGTGTACACATTCTTACCCTAGATTGCCAAGTGCTCTAAGCATAGGAATCATAGTTTTACTCTCCTCTTCTAAATTTCACATTGTATCTCTTCACAACTTTAACAAATCCTGTCCTTTCATGTCCCAGACCTGTTGGCTTTGCAATGCTGCAAAGGAAAAATATCTGAAGACATTATTAAGTGCCTTTTGTTTAAAATAAACTCAAAATGTAGTACCAACAATGTACATCACTTGATAGATGTGAAAGCTGTATCAAGAGTGGTCTTTGAGTGCACAGCCAATGACAATGTCAAGGGTCTTAAAATATAACAAACAAACAAACAAAAAAAACAGATGAAAGGTGGTATTAGTCTAAAGAGAGGGATGTAGTCTAAAGCTGATTCACACACAAATTTGGTGTGCTGTGAACCATGAACACTGGCAGGCTAGATGGGGCCACACCATTGTTTGCCCTAGAGCTGGCAAGGGACTAAAGAGATACGACTGGGACTACTTGTTGAGGATGCAGAGGGGAGCAGAATTATTTCCCACCTGGGAAAAGAGAGGGGTCTGCCAGCAAAGGTTGGAGAACAGCCTCTGAGAAAGTTTTAATTGTGAGGTTCTTAGCCTCCAGGAAGGACCCTCTGTTACATTGATCCAGGCCATGTTGCAGCCAACACACTCAGACCAGGCATTGAACAGACAGGGCTGTCAAAGAGCACCATCTGCTGGCAGACCAAGGAAGTGCATGTGAGAAAATTAAAAGTAAATAAGAGAGGCTTTTTCCAGGCTTTACATCCACAAGGCCACTGGAAGTGTGTCTGCAACCCATTTCTGGATCTAGGACCCAGATTTGATCAACTAACAGGGACAATCCTAAAGACCTAGAACAGGTTGAATCAAGAACCAAAGAATGACAGTAACACAGCTTTCTGCCACTAAATCCCTGTAAAAGTGAAGTTGAGCAGCAGAGTAAACTCACCATCATAATCAGATGCCTAGACATCAGCAAAAAATTACAAGCCATACTAATGAATTTGAAGAAATGGCCCAAGCAAAGGAATATATCAAAGCCCCAGATGAGACACAAGATTTGAGACAACTAATCAATGAGATTCATAAAAATTCCCAAAATCAAATTAATGAATTGAAAGACAATATGACTAAAGAGAAAAAGGACATCAAGAAGACACTGAGAGAGCACAAAGAACAATTTGAAAACCTGAAAAGAAAAATAACAGAGCTCATGAGAATGAAAAGCACCATAGGTGAGACAAAAAAACACATTAGGGGAAGCGGATGTGGCTCAAGCAATTGGGCTCCCATCTACCATATGGAGGGTCCTGGGTTTGGTTCCTGGGGCCTCCTGGTGAAAATGAGCTGGCCCGTGTGGCATGGAAAGCTGTCCCATGTGGCATGGAAAGCTGTCCCATGCAGCATGGAGAGCTGACACAACAAGAGGACTCAACAACAAAAAAAGAGACACAGAGGAGAGACAGTGATAGACACAACAAGCCAGGGAGCTAAGGTGGCTCAAGCAATTGAGTGCCTCTCTCTCACGCTGGAAGGTCCCAGAATCAGTTCCTGGTGCCTCCTAAAGAGAAGGTGAGAAGAGATGACAAGCAGACACAGAAGAACGTGCAAAAAATGGACACAGAGAGCAGACAGCGAGCCCAAGTGGTGGAGGGGGGTGGATAAATAAATAAAATGAATCTTTGAAAAAAAAACACATTAGAGGCATACAACAGCAGACTCAAAATGATAGAAGAAAGAATAAATGATATAGAAGACAGAACAGCTAAAGCTGAAAAAAGAGAACAGAGAGAAAAAAGAATGGAAAAAAATGGGCACGGGCTCAGGGATTTGAATGATAACATGAAGTGCAACAACATATGTGTCATGGGAGTTCCAGAAGGAGATAAGAAGGGAAAAGGGGCAGAAAGAGTAATTGAGGAAATAATGGCTGAAAATTTCCCAACTCTCATGAAAGAAACAAACTTACATGTCCAAGAAACACAGCATATCCCAATCAGAATAATCCAAATAGACCTACTCCAAGACACATACTATTCAGAATGTCAAACGCCAAAGATAAAGAGAAAAAGTATAAGAACAGTAAGGGAGAACCAAACCATCACATATAAGGGATGCCCAGTAAACTTAGTGTTGATTTCTCATTAGAAAGCATAAAGGCTAGAAGACAGTGGTATGATATACTTAGGATACTGTAAGAGAAAAATTTCCAGCCAAAAATTCTTTATCCAGCAAAATTATCCTTCAAATATGAAGGTGAGTCTAAAAGAGGCAGTTTCTACTCTATGCCAGCCAATTCTTTAAAATTGAAGTGTAAGCTATAGTCAGTTAAATGCACAGATGTTTTGACAAAATGCATGTACCACTATAATATCCTATAAAGATATAGAACAAGTCCTTAATCCCAGAAAGTTTCTTCATGCCCCTTCCCCATCAATGCCCTCCCAACCACCCCATCCTTCTCAAAAGCAACTAGTGATTTGGTTTCATCAGTATAGATTAGTTTTGCCTGCTCCCAAACTTCATATAAATGTAATCATACATTATGCCTTCTTTTCTGTTTGCCTTTTTTAAACTCAGCAAAATGTTTTTGAGATTCATCCATATCATTGCATGAAGCAATAGTTTTCTTCTTTTTATTGCTCAGTAGTCTTCCATTGTATGATTATGTCACAGTTTATCTATTTTCCTGTTAAGGCAGTTCGGTTATTTCCAGTTTTTGGCTACTATGAATAAGCTGCTATAGAAAAAAAAAAAAAAAAAAAATGAAGATGAGTTTAAAATATTCACAAATAAACAGAAACAAAGATAGTTCATAAAAAAGAACCTGCCTTTGCAGGAAGTGTTAAAGGGAGCCTTACAGCCCAAAAGAAGAAGATAGGAGAGGGAGGTTTGGAGGACAGTGTGGAAAGCAAGAATAGCAGAAAGGATAACCAAAAAAATAAAAAGACAGATGAAAATAAGATATGACATATGAAAACCAAAGAATAAAATGGTAGAAGTAAACAATGCATTTACATTAATATCATTGAATGTGAATGGATTAAACTCACCAACCAAAAGATATAGGTTGACAGAATGGATTTAAAAAAACCATGAGCTATCGAAATGCTGCCTACAAGAGACTCACCTTAGAACCAGGGATACAAACCAGCTGAAAGTGAAAAGTTAGAAAAAGACACCCCACATAAACAGTAAGCAAAAAAGAGCAGGGGTAGCTGCACTAATGTAGGACAAAACACACTTTAAATGCAAAAAAGTTATAATAGATACAGAAGACCATTATATATTAATAAAAGGGAAATCCCCCAGGAAGAAATAATAGTCATAATGTCTATGCACCTAACCAGGGTGCCCTAAAATACATGAAGCAAACTCTGGCAAAACTGAAGGGAGAAATAGGCATCTCTACAATAATACTTGGAGACTTCAACACAACACTCACATCATTAGATAAAACAACTAGAAAGAAGATCAACAAGGAAACAGAGAACTTGAACAATGCAATAAACAAGCTAGGCCTAACAGACAGATACAGAACGTTGACTCCCAAATCAGTGGGTTATACATTTTTCCCAAGTGTTCATGGATCTTTCTCCAGGATAGACTACATGCTAGATCACAAGGCCAGTCTCAATAAATATAAAAAGACAAATTATACAAAGTACCTCTCAGATCATAATGGAATGAAACTGGAAATCAATAATAGACAAGAAAGGGAAAATTCACAAATGTGTGGAAGCTAAACAACACACTCCAAAACAACCAGTGGATCAAAGAAGAAATTGTAAGTGAAATTAGCAAACACATTGAGACAAATGAAAATGAGAACATAACTTATCAAAACTTATGGGACGGGGAGCAGATGTGGCTCAAGCAGTTGAGTGCCTATCTCCCACATGGGAGGTCACGAATTCGGTTCCCAGTGCCTCCTAACGAAAACAAACAAACAACAAGCAAAGAATGAGCTGACATTGAACAAAAACAACTAGCAAAAACAATGAGTAGCAACGAGGGGAAAAAAAAAAAAAAAACAATGACCAAGACAACAAGTAGACAACAAGCAAAAACAAAGGAGCAGGGAAAGGATGTGGCTCAAGCAGTTCAGTGCACGCCTCCCACTTGGAAGGTTCTGGGTTCAGTTCCCAGTGTCTCCTAAAGAAAAAACAAACAGAAAACAAGCAAATAAAAAGCACAAACAACAGCAAAAAAAAAAAAAAAAGGAAAGAAAAAGAAATAAAAAAGAAAAACCATAATGAGAAAGAGACAAGGGAGCCTTCTTGGGGGTGGGGGGTACTTATGGAATACAGCAAAGGCAGTGCTGAGAGGGATATTTATAGCCCTAAATACTTACATTTAAAAAAGAGTGAGATAAAATCAGTTCTCTAACTGAACACCTGGAGGCGCTAGAAGAACAGCAAACCATTCCCAAAGCAAGCAGAAGGAAAGAAACAATAAAAATTAGTACAGAAATAAATGAAGTTGAGAACAACAACAACAAACAAACAAAAAAAAACAATAGATAAAATCAATAAAACCAAAGCTGGTTCTTTGAGGAGATCAATAAAATTGACAAACCCTTCATAAGACTAACAATGGAAAACAGAGAGAAGATGCAATTTAATAAAATAAGAAATGAAAGTGGGGAAAGTCACAACTGACCTCACAGAAGTAAAAAGGATCATAAGAGGATATTGTGAGAAACTGTAAGCCAACAAACGAGACCACCTAGATGAAATGGACAAATTCCTAGAAACACACAAACAACCTACCTTGACTCTACAAGAAATGCAAGAATTAAAAAATCAATTACAGTTAAAGAGATTGAATCAGTCATCAAAAATCTTCTAACAAAGAAAAGTCCAGGACCAGATGGCTTCACAGGCGAATTCTACCAAGCATTTGAGAAGAATTAACACCAATCCTGTTTAAACTCTTAGAAAAAAACTGAAGAGGAGGGAAAATTACCCAACATATTTTATGAAGCCAACATCACCCTAAGATCAAAGTCAGATAAAGATGCTACAAGGAAAGAAAATTAAAAACCAATCTCTCTAATGAACATAGATGCAAAAATTCTCAATAAAATACTTGTAAATAGACTACAACAGCATATCAAAAGAATTATACACCACAACCAAGTGGGATTTATTCATGGTATGCAATGGTGGTTCAACATAAGAAAATCAATTAACATAATACACCAACTTAACAAATTGAAGGAAAAAACCACATGATCATCTTGATCGATGCAGAAAAGGGATTTGACAAAATCCAGCATATTTCTTGATAAAAAAAAAAAACACTTTGAAAAATAGGAATAGAAGGAAAATTCCCCAATATGATAAAGGACATATATGAAAAACCTACAGCCAGCATCGTACTCAATGGGGAAAGGTTGAAAACTTTCCCATTAAGATCAGGGACAAGACATGGATGCCCACTGTCACCACTGTTATTCAGAATTGTGCTAGAAGTTCTAGCTAAAGCATTTGGACAAGAAAAAAAAAAGGAAGTGAAATAGGAAAAGAGGAAGTAAAACCCTCACCATTTGCAGGTGACATGATCCTACATTTAGAAAGTTCTGAAATGTCTACCACAAAACTACTTGAGCTAATAAATGAGTTCAGCAAAGTGGCAAGATATAAGATCAATACACAAAAATCAATAATGTTTCTGTACACTAGTATTGAATAATCTGAGGAGGAAATCAGGGGGAAAAAATTCCATTTACAAGAGCAACAAAAACTCTCACATACCTAGGAATCAATTTAACCAAAGAAATACAGGACCTATATTCAGAAGACTATAGAACAATGCTAAAAGAAATCAAAGAAGACCTAAACAAATGGAAAGCCATTCTGTGTTCATGGATTGGAGGACTAAATATCATGAAGATGTCAATCCTACCCAAACTGATTTATAGATTCAATGCAATGCCAGTCAAAATTCCAACAGCCTACTTTATGGAAATAGAAAAAGAAATTACCAAATTCTTTTGGAAGGGAAAGTGCACCAAAACAGCCAAATGCATTCTAAAAAAAGAAGAGCGATATGGAAGGAATTTCACTGCCTGACCTTGAAACATACTACAAAGCTACAGTGGTCAAAACAGCATGATATTGGATAAAGAAAGACACATTGGTGAGTGGAATAGAATTGAGAGTCCAGAAATAAACCCTCACCTCTATGGCTAACTGGTTTTCAACAAACCTACCAAGTCCACGTTAATGGGTCAAAACAGTCTCTTCAACATACGGTGCTGGGAGAACTGGATATCCATAACCAAAAGAATGAAAGAGGACCCCTATCTCACTCCCTATACAAGAGTCAACCCAAAATGGATCAAAGACTTAAATATAAAAGCCAGGACCATAAAACTACTAGAAGAAAATGTAGGAAAACATCTTAAAGATCTTGTGATAAGGTGGTTTCTTGGACCTTACATGAGCAACAAAAGAAAAAATAGATAAATGGGACCTCCACAAAATTAAACACTTTTGCAACTCAAAGGATTTTTTCAGAAGGGTGAAAATGCAGCAGACTCAATGGGAGAAAATATTTGGAAATCACATATCTGATATCCATGATTTATAAAGAGATGCTACAACTCAACAATAAAAAGACAAACGACCTGATTAAAAAATGAGCAAAAGACTTAAATAGACATTTGTACAAAGAAGAAATACAAATGGAAAAATGTTCAACATCACTAATGATTAGGGAAATGCAAATCAAAGCTACAATGAGATATCATTTTACACCTATCAGAATGGCCACTATTAAAAAGACAGAAAACTACATGTGTTGGAGAGGATGTGGAGAAACAAGAACACTTATTCACTGTTGATGGGAATGCAGAATGGTATAGTCACTGGGGAGGACTGTTTGGCAATTCCTAAAGAAGTTTGAATATAGATTTACCATATGACCCAACAGTACCATCACAAGGTATATACACAGGATAACTGAGAGCAAGACACAAACAGATATCTGCACATTGATGTTCATAGGGATATTATTCACAGTTGCCAAAAGATGGAAACAACCCTGATATTCACCAACCAATGAATGGATAAACAAATTGTGGTGTATGGATTATTATGCCACTGTAAGAAGAAATGAAGTCATGAAGCATTTAACATGGATGAAACTGGAGGACATTATGTTGCGTGAAGCAAGCCAGACACAAAAGGACAAATATTGTATGATTGTGCTACTATGAACTAAATATATTGTGTATACTCAGAATTAATAATAATAATTATTTTTTTTTTAAGATTTTATTTATTTATTCATTTATCCCCCCCTTGCTGCTTGTGCTCGCTGGGTCAGCTAACCACGCCATCCGGGTGGGCCTGCCTTCACCAGGAGGCCCGGGAACTGAACCCGGGGCCTCCCATATGGTAAACGGGAGCCCCACCGATTGAGCCACAGCCGCTTCCCCAGAATTAATAATTAGAATATAGGTCACCAGAAAACAGAAGGAGGGTAGAGAATGGAAAGCTAAGGGTTAATCTGTGCAGAATTGATAAAAAGCTTGTTTGTAAATCTTTGGAAATGAATAGAAACGGTTAAAGTATATCACTATGTTTGTAACTAGCAGTACTATTGTCATAACCCACAGAATTGTGTGGGAGAAAGTGTAAACTACAATGTAAACTTTAATCCACGCTTAGTGGCAATCTCCAAAATGTGTTTCATCAACGGCAATGAATGTATCTCACTAATAAAGCATGTTATTAATGTGGGAAAATGTGGGAGGTATGCGGAGCGGGGCTTATGGGAATCCCCTATATTTTTTATGTGACATTTGTATAATCTAAGGATCTTTAAAATAAATAAATAAATAAGAAACCAAATAAAATTAATAAAATAATAAAACAATTTTTAAAATAGCAAATAAAATACAAAAATTAAAAATGGAATAATAGTTGAAGTGCTTTCACAAGATTAGAATTCAACAATCACATTTGATTTATTATGCACAGTTATAATCATACATCTCAGAGTAGTGAGAGTCAGGAAAGTAAAACAAGCTGTTTTCTTTAAAGTGTTGTTTGATCTTAGGAAACTTGGGTTTGCATATATCATTTTCAGATTTCTGCTAATATTTCAAACAAAACCCACAAAAGTGGTTTAATATATTATTTGCATAAAGTCAAATTTCTACAAAGCACTTTACAATATGTGGATGGAAGAAAAGTGCCAGAGAAAATTATTAAAGCAATCAAATGAACTTGATAATTGCATATCCTTTTTAGTTAGAAACGATGATGTTAAAGAATGACATAGAAGTAAAACTGCAAATTTGAGGTTTGCAATTTTGTAACCTTTTTCATTAAAAAGTTCATTTACTCAAAATTGGTAAACTGGTCATTAAGCACTGGCAGTTAAAGTCGAGGCTTTTTTTTTTTTTTAACAATCAGTGAAGCTGCTACAAACGGAGTTGTGCTACAAAAGTATCACACTAATGCAAATCAATAATAATAGGGAAAATTGTGGGGGTGGGTAACATGGGACCTCTGTATTTTCTGCTTGATTTTTCTGTAAACCTACAACTTCTCTAATTGAGAAAGGGGAGGTGGTGGTTATGCTAATCATTCAATCATAGTACCATTTAAAAATAAAACTGAAATCTGAGTTACGACAAGTCAAGGTAGAGGGACTTTAAAAAGACCACTCAGATTAGTTATTACATGCCCCTTGAAGTCTGGGGGACACAGAGGACTGAGTTTTGACTCTTGCTTGATGTATTAATTTCCTTTTGCTGTTATAACAAATGACCACAAACTTCTTGGCTTAAAACAACACAAATTTTTATCTTACAGTTTTGGAGGTCAGAAGTCCTAAATGGGTATCAGTGGGCTGAAATCAAGGTGTCAGCAGAGCTGCATTACTTCTGAGGCTCTAGAACAGAATCCACTTCTTTGCCTTTTCCAGGTTCTAGTGGCTGCCTGCTTTCCTTGGTGTATCATCCCGACCTTTGTTTCTATCCTCACATCTCCTTCTCTGACTCTCCTGCCTCCCTCTTTTACCTGTAAGGGCTTTTGTGATTATATTGGGCCCACCTGGATAATCCAGGATCCTCTCTTCATTTTAAGATCATTAACTTAATTACATCAGCAAAGTCCCCTTTGCCATGTGAAATAATACTCATAGGTTCCAGGAATTAAGACATGGATGTATCTGAGAGGCTATTAACCTGCCTACCTCACCTAGGAGAACCGACTAACTAGCAGCCGGCAGGTGAGCCAGAAGAGGTGGCTCCACTGGGTAGTCTGTGCTCCAAGAGGCATGTCAGAGCAAATGATGCCTTAGTGTCTTCTTTTTTTTTTTTTTTTTTTTAACTTTATTTTGTACATTTAATAACTGAAAACATAAGCAATAAAAAACTAAAAAGCAAACACAGATGAACAAATATATACATTTCTCAATCAAATGCAATGGATATGTAAATTTTTTGTTGTTTTGTTTTTTGTTTGTTTTTTTGTTTGTGTGTGAATCAAACAATATATTTGGTTCATAGTAATGCATTCATACAGTATTTGTCCTTTTGTGTCTGGCTTGCTTCACTCAACATAATGTCCTCCAGATTCATCCATGTTGCCATATGCTTTATGACTTCATTTCTTCTTACAGCTGCATAATATTCCATCGTGTGAATAGACCACAGTTTGTTTATCCATTCATCTGTTGATGGGCACCTGGGTTGTTTCCAACTTTTGGCAATGATGAATAATGTGGTTATAAACATTGGTGTGCAGATGTCTGTTTGTGTCACTGCTCTCAGTTCTTCTGGGTATATACCCAGTAGTGGTATTGCAGGGTCACGTAGCAAGTCTATATTCAATTTCTTTAGGAACTGCCAAACAGTCCTCCATAGTGGTTGTACCATCCTGCATTCCCACCAACAGTGAAGAAGTGTTCCTATCTCTCCACATCCTCTCCAGCACTTGTAGTTCTCTGTCTTTTTAATAGTGGCCATTCTGATAGGTGTGAAATGATATCTCATTGTAGTTTTGATTTGCATTTCCCTAATGATGAGTGATGTTGAGCATTTCTTCATGTGTTTTTTTGCCATTTGTATTTCTTCTTCAGAGAAATGTCTATTCAAGTCTTTGGCCCATTTTTTAATTGGGTCATTTGTCTTTTTATTGTTGAGCTGCAACATCTCTTTATATATCCCGGATATTAAACCCTTATCAGATATGTGATTTCCAAATATTTTTTTCCCATTGAGTCGGCTGCCTTCTCACCCTTCTGACAAAGTCCTGTGAGGTGCAAAAGTGTTTAATTTTGAGGAGGTCCCATTTATCTAATTTTTCTTTTGTTGCACGTGCTTTGGATGTGAAGTCCAAGAAACCACCACCTACTACAAGGTCTTGAAGATGTTTCCCTACATTTTCTTCTAGTAGTTTTATGGTCCTGGCTTTTATATTTGGATCTTTGATCCATTTTGAGTTGATTCTTGTATAGGGGGTGAGATAGGGGTCCTCTTTCATTCTTTTGGTTATAGATATCCAGTTCTCCCAACACCATTTGTTGAAGAGACTATTTTTTCCCATCAGCGTGGGCTTGGTAGGTTTGTCAAAAACCAGTTGACTGTATAGGTGAGGGTTTATTTCTGGATTCTCTATTCTATTCCACTGATCGATATGTCTATCTTTATGCCAGTACCATGCTGTTTTGACCACTGTAGCTTTGTAATATGTTTCAAGGTCAGGCAGCGAAATTCCTCCCACATTGCTCTTCTTTTTTAGAATACTTTTGGCTATTCGGGTGCACTTACCCTTCCAGATGAATTTGGTAATTGCCTTCTCTAATTCTGTAAAGTAAGCTGTTGGGATTTTGACTAGTATTGCACTGAATCTATAAATCAGTTTGGGCAAGATTGACATCTTCACGATATTTATTCTTCTAATCCATGAACACGGAATGTCTTTCCATTTGTTTAGGACTTTTTAAATTTCTTTTAGCATTGTTTTGTAGTTTTCTGCATATAGGTCCTGTACTTCCTTGGTTAAATTAACTCCTAGGTATTTGAGTCTTTTTGTTGCTATTGAAAATGGAATTTTCTTCCTGATTTCCTCCTCAGATTGTTCAGTACTAGTGTACAAAAACATTACTGATTTTTGCGTGTTGATCTTGTATCCTGCCACTTTGCTGAACTCACTTATTAGTTCAAGTAGCTTTGTTGTGGATATTTCAGGATTTTCTAAATACAGGATCATGTCATCCGCAAACAGTGAGAGTTTTACTTCCTCTTTTCCTATTTGGACGCCTTTAATTTTTTTGTCTTGTCTAATTGCCCTAGCTAGAACTTCTAGTACAATGTTGAATAACAATGGTGACAGTGGGCATCCTTGTCTTGTTCCTGATCTTAGAGGGAAAGCTTTCAACCTTTCCCCATTGAGTATGATGTTGGCTGTGGGTTTTTCATAAATGCCTTTTATCATATTGAGGAATTTTCCTTTTATTCCTATCTTTTGAAGTATTTTTATCAAAAAAGGATGTTGGATTTTATCGAATGCCTTTTCTGCATCTATTGAGATGATCATGTGGTTTTTTTCCTTCAACTTGTTAATGTGGTGTATTACATTGATTGTATTTCTTATGTTGAACCAGCCTTGCATACCAGGAATAAATCCCACTTGGTCGTGATGTATAAGTCTTTTGATATGCTGTTGGATTCGATTTGCAAGTATTTTGTTGAGAATTTTTGCATCTATGTTCATGAGAGAGATTGGTCTGTAATTTTCTTTTCTTGTGGAATCTTTATCTGGCTTTGGTATTAGGGTGATGTTGGCTTCATAAAATGTGTTGGGTAATTTTCCCTCCTCTTCAATTTTTTGGAAGAGTTTAAACAGGATTGGTGTTAATTCTTTTAGAAATGCTTGGTAGAACTCACCTGTGAAGCCATCTGGTCCTGGACTTTTCTTTGCTGGGAGATCTTTGATGACGGATTCAATCTCCTCAATTGTGATTGGTTTGTTAAGTTCTTGTATTTCTTGTTGTGTCAGTGTAGGTTGGTTATGCGTTTCTAGAAATTTGTCCATTTCATCCAGGTTGTCTAGTTTGTTGGCATATAGTTTCTCATAATATCCTCTTATGATTCTTTTTATTTCTGTGAGGTCATTTGTAATTTCCCCCCTTTCATTTCTGATTGTTCTTATTTGCATCTTCTCTCTTTTTTTCCTTGTTAGTCTAGCGAGGGGTTTGTCAATTTTATTGATCTTCTCAAAGAACCAGCTTTTGGTTTTGTTGATTTTCTCTATTGCTTTTTTGTTCTCATTTTCATTTATTTCCGCTCTAATCTTTATTATTTCTTTCCTTCTTTGTGCTTTGGGATTGGTTTGCTTTCTCTAGTTTCTCAAGTTGTTCAGTTAAATCTTTGAGTTTAGCTCTTTCTTGTTTCTTAATATAGGCATTTAGGGCTATAAATTTCCCTCTCAAGACTGCCTTTGCTGTATCCCATAAGTTTGGATATGTTGTGTTCTCATTTTCATTTGTCTCAATATATTTACTGATTTCACTTGCAATTTCTTCTTTGACCCACTGAATATTTAGGAGTGTGTTGTTCAGTCTCCACACATTTGCAAATTTCCTTTTTTCCGGTCTGTTATTGATTTCTAGTTTCATTCCATTATGATCTGAGAAGGTGCTTTGTATAATTTCAATCTTTTTATATTTATTGAGAGCTGTATTGTGACCTAACATGTGGTCTATCCTGGAGAAAGATCCATGGGCACTTGAGAAGAATGTATAATCTGCTGAGTTTGGATGCATTGTTCTGTATATGTCTGTTAGGTCTAACTTGTTTATCATATTGTTCAAGTTCTCTGTTTCCTTGTTGATCTTCTGTCTAGTTGTTCTATCTAATGATGTGAGAGGGGTGTTGAAGTCCCCGACGATTATTGCAGAAATGTCTATTTCTCCCTTCAGTTTTGCCAGAGTTTGTCTCATATATTTTGGGGCACCCTGGTTAGGTGTGTAGATATTTATGACTGTTATATCTTCCTGGAGGATCGTCCCTTTTATTAATATATAATGGCCTTCCGCATCTCTTATCACTTTTTTGCATTTGAAGTCTGTTTTGTCTGATATTAGTATAGCTACCCCTGCTCTTTTCTGTTTACTATTCGCATGGAGTATCTTTTTCCAACCTTTTACTTTCAGCCAGCTTGTATCCTTGTGTCTGAGATGAGTTTCTTGTAAGCAGCATATGGATGGCTCATGTTTTTTTATCCATTCTGTCAGCCTGTATCTTTTGATTGGGGAATTTAATCCATTCACATTCAGTGATATTACTGAAAATGCACTATTTATTTCCTCCATTTTATTCTTTGGTTTTCATATGTCATCTTATTTTTGTCTTTCTTCTTTTGGTTATCCTTCCTGCTTTTCTTTCTTCTATACTCTCCTCCAAGCCTCTCTCTCCTGTCTTTTTCCTTCAGGTTCTAAGGCTTCCTTTAATATTTCCTGCAAAGGTGGATTCTTTTTTGCAAACTCTCTTAGTTTCTGTTTGTTTGTGAATACTTTATATTCACCTTCATATTTGAAGGACAGTTTTGCTGGGTAAAGAATTCTCGGCTGGCAGTTTTTCTCTTTCAGTTTCCTAATTGTATCATACCACTGTCTTCTCGCCTCCATGGTTTCTGAAGAGAAATCTGCACAAAGTCTTACTGACGTCCTTTGTACATGATCGTTTGCTTCTCTCTTGCTGCTCTGGGCATTTTCTCTTTATCTTTTACATTTGACATTCTGAATAATATGTGTCTTGGCGTAGGTCTATTTGGATTTATTCTTATTGGGGTACGGTGTGCTTCTTGGACATGAAAGTTCATTTCTTTCATGAGAGTTGGGAAATTTTCAGCTATTATTTCCTCAAATACTCTTTCTGCCCCTTTTCCTTTCTCTTCTCCTTCTGGAACTCCAATGACACGTATGTTCTTGCGTTTTGTGTTGTCATTCAACTCTCTGAGCCCCTGCTCAATTTTTTCCATTCTTTTCTCTCTGTTCTTTTCTCTCTTCAATTTTAGCTGCTCTGTCTTCAGTATCACTTATTCTTTCTTCTATCATTTCGAGTCTGCTGTTGTATGCTTCAAATGTATTTTTTACTTCACCTATTGTATCTTTCATTCCCATGAACTCCATTACTTTTCTGTTCATGATTTCGAATTCTTCTTTACGTTCGCGCAATGAATTCTTGATGTCATTGATCTCTTTAACTATATTCTCTTTCATCTCATTAATTTGATTTTGGAAATGTGTGCTCATCTCACTGATTAGTTCTCTCAAATTCTGCATCTCTTCTGGGACTTTGCTGAATTCCTTTTCTTGGGCCATGTCTTCAATTTTCTTAGTATGGCCCGTAATCTTTTGTTGGTGCTTAGGCATCTGGTTAGTTTGTATTTCACTTAGATGCTCTATCTCTTTCTCTTTTATGGGGTTTTAGTGGCAAGAGGCTGTGAGTTATCACCGCTCTTTGATTTTGGGCTCAACCTTGATTGTTAGGATTGTTCTGCTGGTTGCTCAAAATGGGGCACTGGACCCAGTAATTGGTTGTAGAGTCGTTTCCTAGGGCCTTGGGCAGGGAGGCTACAGAGGCCAGGAAAAGACTCTCTTACTTATTAATTTTCTTACGTGTACTTCCTTGGTCTGCCAGGAGATGGCGCTTGTTGGCTGCTCTCAATTCAATGCCTGGTCGGAGCGTATTTGTTGTGACACAGACCAGATCAATGTGATAGACCTTCCTGTCTGGGGGCTAGGAGCCCTGTGATTCAAACTTTCTGAGACAGTTCTCCAGACTTCTCTCGTAGCGCCCCCCTTTTCCCAGCTAGGAAATATTTCCACTCCCTTCTGAATCCTCAACAATCAGTCCCTGTTAGTAGAGGATGAGATTGGGAGGTTTGTATATCTTTAGCCCCTTGCAGGCTCCAAGGCAAACAATGGCTCAGCCCCACCCAGCCTGGAAGGGCTCTCGGGACAGGGCAGACCAAACCTGGGAGTCCAAAGCAGGGTCAGCCCCAGGCTCTCTCTCCCCTCTTCTGTGGTGTCCTCAACAATTAGTCCAGGCTAGAAGAGAGGGAGGTTGCGAGGATCGGATTTCTCCAGTCCTTTTTGGGCTCCCAGGGCAAACCACCGTGTGGAAGGGTCCGTGGGGCTGGCTCTGCAGCCCAAATTTCAGGTCCGAACCTGAGTCAGCCTAAGGCTGTGTCCCTCTCTCTCCCCTTTCCGGGAGTGGCAGATCCCTGAAGCCCCCTTTGTCTGTGGTCGCAGGCCCAGGGGCCCGAGAATTCTGAAGAGTGTGGGGGAGGGTGCCGGCAGCAGCAGAAGCTGCTACTTGCAACTCACCGTTCTGTAGTCGCGATTTCCCTCTTCTGTCCCTCTGTCTTCTGGGTGGTGTGCAGCCTTCACCTGGTGACCTAAACCCTAGAAGATCTTTTTCGGGGCTGTTTCAGCTTGTCCTCTAGCTATTTTTCTGGAGAAGAGATTCCCGTGTCTTACTAGTCCGCCATCTTCCTGGAAGTCTCCTTAGTGTCTTCTGTGAACCATTTGTGGCAACGTGAGAGAGAGAGAGAGAGTGAGAGAGAGAGAGAGAGAGAGAGAGAGAGAGAGAGAGAGAGAGAGAG